>ML788257.1:133713-144057 GCA_009831015.1 Picea engelmannii
TCGTAAAAATGGGAAATGCTGTAATTAGGTTAAGCGGGAAATTGTTCCCTTATATAATGAATGATGGTTGACCTCATATCTTCTTAAGAATGAGAAATGCTGTCATTAGGTTAAGCGGGAAATTGTTCCCTTATATAATGATGGTTGATTAGTCCTTGGCCCAACCGGTCTTATTTATTAAATAAAATTACTGGTTTTAGTAAAAAAAAAAACCTAAATAATTTAGACAATGGGTTCTACTTCAAAATTTTAGGTGGTAGGATCATATGCAGGTCTCATTAGTCCGGCGTTTGGCAATTTGAGAAGGTTGAGCAAAAACCAGTAGCTCCCACGCCATTAACTAAGAACCATGCCAGTGATGCATTGGAACTGATCGTATTTTAAATAAATAACTTGGGACCTTCAAATTTTACATTAATGAATACTCACGAATGGCTCCACTAATATTTACAGATTCCCTGTGAGGAAAGCTCCTCACTTAAATGCACCTCACAGTCTACTATGGTTTACTTTATCATGACACTATTACCATGTCTATGTACCAAGCATTTTTAAGAGAACAGTCTCTGTACAATTATAAGACGTGATGCCATTGCAAATCTTACTATTTTCAAAGTAAAGTAGCCACCTATAAATTCATTTTTTAAATCTCACTCAGGTACATATGTTGTTAATATGTAAAATTGCTGCCCGGCCAGTGTCTTGTCATCTCAGACATAATATAAACCTGGACTTTTAAACCAAAAAGTAATGTTTAATACATAATATATATAAACTGAATTGTGATCCAATAAAGGTAGGAATCTTAGACAGCTTATATTTCGTGCAGAGTCTTTTTTTTGTTTAATGTGTAAGGTAGAAGTATCCAAAAGTAGTAGTCTAAATTTTCTAATTTTTTTAAAGTTTTTTGGTGATTTTTTTTCTTTTGAGTTGGTGAGGAATGGTTGGATTTGTAGATTTGAGTGGCTAAGTTTGTATAATTTAAATGCTTTAAGGGTTTTTCAGCAATCTGAATTTATTTATACATCCAAAAAATGCAACTTAAATGATAGAAAATAAATTTTTTGTCCAAATTTACATTACCTAATTCCAACCAAAAAAAATCCATAGAACATTTAACCTACACCATCCAAAAATAAAAATATGAAACAAGATTGTTGTAATCATAATCAATACGACTGGGCATACTTCAATTAATAATAGCAATTGGAATGGTTTCAAGTAATATCATGTCAAAGGGCTTTATGGCATCTTTACTCCAGCCTAGATCGATGGTTTCAAGTAATATCATGTCAAAGGGCTTTATGGCATCTTTACTCCAGTCTAGATCGAGATATATAGGATGATGTATATATGACGTATCCCATCATTGAATATTGCACAGCAGGTTCTTTATTGTTCAACATACATTCTATGTGAAGTATGAAATGTTTAGTTTAATCTATCCCCATACATTTTATGTAAAGTAATAATGAAATGTTTAGTTTAATTCATCACCACAATTTGATAGATTTGAAAAGGATGAAGGGTTATAAAATAATTCATAAAAAATTGAATGATGATTTAGATAATAAATTTTATATTAATCAATTAGTAAGAGTAAGAGAAAATAATTTACTGAAATTGAATTAATAATGATTTAAACTTTAAACTATACACTAACCAACTAATCTATTATTAATTCATGAATATTTATTAATTTATTGTTGTGTATATATGAATTTGAAAAGAAGAGGAGCATAACACATTTTTTGTTAGGGAATAATGTGCAAAATTTAAAAACAAACAAATGAAATAAACAAGAACCCATTAACAATCAAATAATTTTCAAGGGGAAAACCTTTCCAAAAGAAAAACTTCACAAACTAAAGCACACTTTCAACAACTAAATGGTTACAATAGGTTGTCTCTATACTCTTAACAAGAATGTTCAACAATAACATAAGGTTTTTGGAGAAATTTCAGCAACGTAACAATAAGTTAAAACTTAAAACTTACACTCTGCAAACCTAGCACTCAATAAATTGGCATAACAAAACCATAAACCATTTTTGGTTCTCCAATTCTACATGAGAGAAACCACCCACTAGTAATTGGCCAACTATTGTTGCATGAAATTCATTTCTTGCTACTGCTTTGCATTTATTCCCTACCACTAGTCAACATTTATTCCCTGCTACTGTTTAACAATCATTAACTACTCCATTATAGGATTGAAAACTGTATGACACACTTGTGCCAACATTCTCCCACTTATTATATACCTTGCAAGATTATTAAGGATAATGCATCAAAATGTGATCTAATTGCTAGGGGCCATAAGGCCCATAGATTCACAACACCACTTGAATTTTCCTATACTCATTAGTTTCGTCAATGCATCTACAACATTCTATCGGGTGTCAACTTTCTCTAGTATCATCTTTCCATCCTCTACCATGCCTTTAATGAAATGATATTTTATATCTATATGCTTTGTCTTCACATGAAATGTTGGGTTCTTAGCTAGACAAATGACACTATTATTATCACATTGAACTATAATAGCTACCTAACTTAGTCCTACATATGAACACATTTTCATAAGCCAACTAGCCTCCTCGCAAGCACGATTATATATCGTATACTTTGTCTCTGTAGTGGATAAAGAAACCACAACTTGTTACTTTCTCATTCAACTTACTACTCAACTAAACAATTGAAACCTGTATCTTCTCATAGATTTCCTTCTATCTACATCCCTTTCCGAATCATAATCCACATAACCCTATTATACACTGAGTGTGGGTCCCCTGAAACATCACTCTGATAGAAAATGGAATATTCAGAAGTACCTCACAAATAATTGAGCATCCTCTTCACTACAACCCAATGTTCATGTCTAGGATTAGCCATGAATTGACTCGAGACTCCTACTACTTGGGCAATGTCTAACATAGTACATACCATAGGATACATAAAACTACCAACCGCACTAGCAAAAGGAACATAAGCCATATCCTCCATCTATGTAGGTGTTGTAAGACTTTGATCAACTAAACTCTTAATTCCGACAAAAAATGGAACACTCAAAGGTTTGTGATTTTCCATCCATAAATATTGTAGCACATAATTTACATGCTTACTTTGGCTCAACCAAAGATTTCTTTTCACTAGATTTCTTTCTTGATCTCTATTCCTAACATATATTTATCACTTCCAAGACCTTCATATCAAATTGTGTTGAAAGTTGAGACTTCAAATCATGAATCACAACCTTATTGTTACCAAAGAATAATATATCATTTACAAGTTATAACAAAGAAATGACCACCATCATGTTTGTAATACACACAATGATCATTTTTAACATAATGCTCTACCTTTGTCATATATATATTCTCCTTCAAGTCACCATGTAGGAATGTTGTTTTCACATCAATCAATTCTATCTCTAAATCAAAATTTGTTGCCATAGACAATATAAGCTTAATAAATTCTTACTTAAACCAAACAGGAGATTTACCCAAGATTATATTGAGAATGAAGTGAGATAAAAACATAACTATAGAAGAGAACACATAAATACAATGCTAGATTGGTAGTATATTATCTTTGAAGAGAAAGAGATATTGGATATGCTCAATCGCAACAAGCATTACATCACACTCCATTGCATGCTCAAAATACCTACTTCTCCTCAATTATATATGAGAGAGTGAGATGAGAATAATTCTCATGATGCATGTGGGAGAAATTGGGCTAAGCTTACAAAATGCCATAGTCATGTAAAACACTAGGACTTCTCTGGAGGTCACCCATCCTAGTACTACTCTATCTCAAGCATGCTTAACTGCAGAGTTTTGATGGGATCCAATCCATTAATGGTGTATGAATGTACATAATACCACTATGCAATCATTACATGATGATTGTAATTAACAAATGGAGATGGAATTGCATTACATTCCCCATCAAAAGAGTGAATATCATGGTTTATTAAAAGCACAAGCTTGAAAACATTGATTCAGTGGAAAAGGTAGATGTTCATTGAGATCCACCTAGATCAACCAACAATGATTGAGCAACTCCCACTCCTTCATTGTTTTATTCATTCAACAAATAAAGAGTTATATTATTAAGTTTGGTTCACACCTAAGACACAATTCATCATCCTATTCCGTTCTTCAATTAAAATAACAACTTTACATCCATTTGGCTTACATTTTCATGACCATTACAGACTCACAATTCTCTACCAAGTAACCTTCAACACTCTTTCTAGTCACAATCTAACACTTGAAGCGAACCTTGAAAATATTGTATAATTCCATATTTATAAGAATCTACAACATGTAAAACTCTAATTCATGGTGCCCAAAATGGCTACAGATCCATGGACATAATTTGTCGCAATCCCGTGAATCTCATGTTTCTATTATAGGCTTCGACCACTAGACGAATATCAGTCAGATATGAACCAATCAACCACCAATAAAATACCAATCGACCATCCATTCGATTACATTTTCTTTGTACTTGCATTTCATTAGTGAAGAAAAGAGAGTACAACATATGCCCGACCTTCTAGCTAGGTTTTCTCCCATATTGGGTTTCCCAAGATACATCTTGTGTTCATTTGTGTGGATGGTGTGTTCTTTTGCTTAGTCTTTCATTTTGAAGTTTCAATTATTTCATTAATTTGAGCATTAAGCTAGTGATTAAAAATATGAGATCTAAGGAAAACAAAACCTACATAATACAAAATTTTAGTATAACAAAAGTTTTGTTGTGACGAATTGTTCTAGTGGAATATCCATGATAGTTTATAGATCATATTGGTATCAAAGTATTTTTCTTTGGGGTATTTGTGGAAAGTTGCAGGATCCAAGAATTGTATTAACAAGAAAGTTGTATAATCCTAGCCATGTAGGATGAGTCTATTACAACAATCGTTGATATCTAGCAGATGAGATAATTTTGAAGCTAGAAGAACAAGTCACAGATATCTTCTATAATATGACTCTCCTCATGGTAGCTCTAGCAAACAATATTAGACCATTTGGGGAGGTTGGAGGCTCTGACTCAAATATCATATCATAGGGGAAACCAACAAACAATGAAGACCCATAAAATGAGTCAAGGAAAGAGATTGAGAAAGAAGCCAAGTTCTAGTTATGTTACCCCTTCATAGTATTTATTTAAAATGGAATCGAAAGTGGATATGAATCAATACCAAGGTGATATCAATGCAATAACATTGAATCATTGGTTGCAACAACTGAAGTTCTATTTTAGTGTCCACCATATAGAAGAATACCATAAGATTTTGTTTTCTAGACTAAAATTATAGGGCCATGCATTAACCCGATGGATAAGTCATGCATAAACAGTTAGGCTAGAGGTTGATCGACTGATAACTAAGTGGGAGGATTTAAAAACCCTCATTAAGTCCCAATTCTACCTTATCGGATAACCAATGGATCCATTGGAATTACTTTAGGAAAAGGAAAGGCTAGACTGTGCATGAGTACACAATCAAATTCAGAAAGATGGCTATCATGCTAGGTATCTCTCCCAAGAACCTAGATGTAATCCTCAAGGGGTATACACATTCATTTGTGAAAGAAAGTGATTCTCTTCAAGCCTAGGAACGTTGATGAGGTCTACATGAAAGCACAATATCTAAAAAATATAGGCCACAAGAAAGGACAACCAAGTGGTTCCAACCAGAAAGAGCACCAAAACTCTTCTAAGGAGAGGAAAAGGAAGTGGAAACAGAAAGACAAGAAGTTGAAAACCACTACAAATTAGTTCAAGGATCCAAGTAACCACTGTAACCATTGAAATATCAATGGCCACACTGAATAAAAGTGTTGAAAATTACATCCAAAGATGAACCTTAGAAATGTAAGAAGGATGCCAAGAAGAAGAACCTTCTAGCCACAGATTCAAGAAATCAGGTAGAGAGTAGCCCAAATGTGGATGAGAATATTGCCTATAGTTCGGTGCAGAAGGAAGTGAATTTTAGTAGCCTTCATCAAAAGGAAGAGAAGGACATGAAAAAATTATTTCATATCACGATCCACATCAAGAGTACCAAGGTAGATGCTCTATTAGATTTTGGGTCATAGGCCAATATCATAGAAAATGATCTGGTCAGGAAGCTTTGGTTGGAGCTTCATGATCATCCTAGCCCATATCCATATGGGTGGGAAACAAATGATGCAAAGATCAAGGTCACAAAATAGTGTAAGATCAAATTTGTTGTAAGTGAAAATTTTATTGATGAAGTGGAGTTATATGTAGTACCCATTGACATGTGTAGAGTAGTTTTTGGAATCCATTACATGTATATGAGGGATGCAATATTCATGAGGGGAGAAAATCGGTATCACATGATCAAGGATGGAAAGTATTTCATCATCAATGCACATAAATAAAAATCAAATATCTCACTGGTAAGTGTCAACTGATCCAAAAAGTTGGTTAGTTCAAGGATGTTTTTTTTTTCCTTACAAGATAATTGGTTGGGTGATGAATCAGTAAGAGTAAATACATCCATAGAGTGAAGTACTAAAAATAAGAAAGAATAGTTGGAGGATTTGTTGCAGGCATACATATGAGTGTTCTAGTATCTTAAAGGACTTCCACCTAAGAGAAAAGTGGAGCATAAGATATAGTTGTTTCATGACTCTCTATTACCAAATATTGGGTTGTATAGACAATATATTCTAGAAGTAGATGAAGGGAAGAAACAATTTCAATAGATTTTGGAGAAGGGATTTATTTGACCAAACACTTATCTTTGTGGGTCACCTATAATCATAGTACCCAAGAATGATGGGACTTGGAAAATGTGTATTGAATACAAATATTTGAACAAGATTACACTCAAGAATTGGTACTCTCTACCGAGGATAGATGGCTTGTTAGACAAATTGCAGTATGTCAAGTACTTCACCAATATGGATCTCAAATCGGAATACCATCAGGTATGTGTCAATGAAGAAGACACTAGGAAGATTTCCTTCAAGAAAAGACAAGGTTTGTATGAATGGTTGGTCATGCCATTTGGATAATGTAATGGACCAACTACATTTATGATATTGATAAATGATGTATTACGCCCATATTTATATTCATTTGTTACAGTGTAATTGGATGAATTATTGGTTTATAGATCTACCTAGGAGTATCACATCTCGCATCTCATACGGGTGTTAGAAAATCAAAAAAAGCACTAGCATCTAGCTAACCTCAGGAAATGTGAGTTTTTTCAGTAGTCATTAGTGTATTTGATGTATGTGATCGATGGATGGTTTCTAAAGATAGATCCTGTAAGGATGGATGCCATAATAAAATGGCTAGTTCCTACTAATGTCATTGAAATTAGGATATTTGTTGGGGAATCATAGTACCTATGGAAGTTCATAGCATATTTTTTAGCATTATATGCACCACTCCACACCATAACATCAAGACGTAATATTTTCCAGTGGAGAAAGAATCATGAAAAATATTTCGACACGATAAAATGAAATATACCTCAAGCACCAGTTCTCACATTTCCTAACTTGTAGAATCCATTTGAAGTGGAGATAGATGCAAGTGGGTATGCTATGTGAGAAATTTTGATACAAGGAGGTAAGCCAATATGCTATCCTTTTGAGATGTTTCATGGGGGGGTTTTGAAATACCCTACATATGATAAGGAAGTCTATACCCCGATTCAAGTTGTTCAGAAGTGGAAGCACTATCTCATGGGAAAGGAAACCATTATTCACACTGATCACTATCCACTACAATATTTGTAGGCCTAAATTAAGCTACAAAAAACTAAACATTACAACTGGATGGGTTTTTTGCAACAATTTCATCTAGTCATCGAGTATAAGAAGGGAAGCACTAATAAATTGGTGAACATGCTTTCAAGGTCACCCACATCCAAGATTACATATTTGGGAAATATTATGCACATGGATTCTTTTACTCACAATGCATACAAAGAGGAATACATAGAATATCAAGACTTTAAAGATGTATTTCAACAATGACAAGGGAAAATTCGTGTAGAAGAAGGTGACAGTAAGGCTGACTATCATCGCCAAAATGGGTTTCCCTATAAGCTAGAAAATATCTATGCTCCTAACGGTGAACGACTGTAGGTTATCAGAGAGGCTCACACCTCCAAGTTTGAAAGACATTTTGGTGTTGAGAAGACGATTGCTACCTTACAAAGGTATGTGTATTGGCCTAGAATGCAAGAAGATGTAGCTCGATAT
This sequence comes from Picea engelmannii, assembly GCA_009831015.1. Classification (NCBI taxonomy): domain Eukaryota; kingdom Viridiplantae; phylum Streptophyta; class Pinopsida; order Pinales; family Pinaceae; genus Picea; species Picea engelmannii. The sequence continues at coordinate 141,978 of ML788257.1, forward strand.
ATTAGAGGATGCATTCTTTGTTGTACCAACAAGACTAGTAATAGGATGAAAGGTCTATATGATCCCTTAATTGTACCAACTCAACATTGAGAAATCACTTCGATGTATTTTGTGGGTGGTTTTCCAACAACCAAGAAGAGACACAACTATATTTTTATGGTAGTTTGCAGGTTGAACAAGATTTGCATTCTTATGCCTTGTAAAAAGATTGTCAGCGGACAAGAAGAAGAAAACATGTTCTTTGAATAGATATGGGTACACTTTGGGATACCAAGGAGAATCATCTCAGACATGGACACCATATTTTTCAATGCCTTTTGGACTACACTTTGGGAGAATATGTACATGAAGTTCAAGATATATACAACATTCCATCCATAGATAGATGGGAAGACAAAAGTAGTCAATAGGATGTTGGTACATCTTTAGAGGGGTTACAATCAAAAGCATCCAAAGATTTGGGATGAAAATATAATCTAAATTTGACACTCTTATAACATATTAGTCCATACTTCTACCAATAAGACTCCTTTTGGAAATTGATTTCGATATTTTCCACCTTTGCCCTAATGTGTTGTTTATGGGAATCAAGGAGGATTGAGCAAAGACAAAACAAGAGAAGCATTGAAATACAAGAAGTTTGTTGAAAATATTAGGCAAGTCCATTTGTAGGTACAAGATATGATGAGGAATTCATAGGAAAGGTACAAGGCATGAATGGAAAAATCATTCAAAGTGGGAGACAAAGTTTGGTTACAGTTGAACATGGAAAGACTACTAGGTCCTGGTAAGAAGATCAAGTTTCTGTAGTATGGCCCTTTAGAGGTATTTGAGAAGGTGTGAAATAACGCCTATAGACTCATCCTACCCCCATACATGCACATTTGTTCAGTGGTGAATGCAGACAAATTTAAACTCTATGATCCTTCCATGTTGAATTAGGAGGAGGAGTAGGTCTTACCTACCACAGAGGAATTAACACTATATTTTTAGGCATATTTGCGAGAGGAAATTTTTTTGTAGATGAATTCCATAACTACAAGAGAGGGGAAACATGACCTTTGGAAGATTGGGTTGAAAGGAAAATTTCTAGACAAGGAAAAATGGTACTGCAGAGAGAAGGTAGAGAAAAATTTTGCTCACCTCATTCAATCAAATTTTGGTGACCAAAATCCTCCCTAAATTGGGAGGTATTATCTGTATTGGATCATCATATATTTTTTCGTCTATCTTGGTACTTTTTAGGTGCAAAACAATTGGAGGAATCGGCGTGTAAGGCCATTTTAGTGGCAAGTCCTAGTTTGGAAAATTAGGGTGTGGAACCTTCCAGAGAAATTTTAATACATTACACAACTTCTTTTGGGGTTACATTGTCTGGAACTTATGCCAACTCCCTCAACAATGATCCACACATCAAGACCTTTCAATCTATGCAAACATCAGTACAATTAGAGCTCATATGCGAAAGTTGTGCCTCCTGCAAATTGACCTTCCTTGTTACCACCATGGTATGTGTGGATGCCATGTCAACTCCCATTACTCACAAATATGGGGCTATCCACGTGTTTATTTTTAAGAATATTATAGAATATCCAAGCCTTATCACTAGTTGAGGTTGAGGGAGTCAAAACCCTTACCATATATGGCTAACGGGCTATGTTAAATATCATGTTATTAGGAGGAAAAGGGGTTCCATTATTGTGTATTCTACTTGTTCCATATTTGAGAAGAGCATACAAGGAGAGGGATTTGAGAGCATAACAGAGGTAGGAGGAAGAGTTTGTAGTATCCATTCATTCCACATTGTCATAGGAAAATCCATAGTAAGTGTCTCCCTTTGTATTTGCATTTCATTATTGAAGAAAAGAGAGAAGAGGATAGCCTTGACCTTCTAGTTGGGTTTTCTCATGTATTTGGTTTCCCAGGATAGATATTGTGTTCATTTGTGTGGATGGTGGGTTATTTTTCTTAGTATTTCATTTTCTAATTTCAATTATTTCATTAATTTGAGCATTAAGATAGTGATTATAAATCTGAGATCTAAGGAAAATAAACCTACATAGTAAATTTTTTTAGTTTA
>ML788257.1:145092-162433 GCA_009831015.1 Picea engelmannii
TGTTTATACCCTATGTTCCTAAAAGTCTTGGTAAGGTGATATGTTTCCTTATCTAGGTGTGTTTCATCAGAGATTCTTATGGCTCTAGTGGCTAAGGTTTTTAAGACACCTAGTTTCTGGTTGGGGTGGTGATGGGAATTGGCATGGAGATAGTTCTCAATGTGGGTCTTCTTTCTATACACCGCATGTCCAAGATCACCATTACTTTTCCTTTTGATAAGAACGTCTAGGAAGGGGATGCTATCGTTCTCTTCGAGTTCCATGGTGAATTTTATATCTTCAGATATGTTGTTTAGGTGTAGAAATAATTTCTGTAATTCAACTTTTCTGTGGGGCCAGAGAACATTTGTATCATCAACATACCTTTTCCACCTTGAGGGTTTTAAGGGAAAAGAGTCCAGGGCCTTCTTTTCAAAATTCTCCATGAACAGGTTGGCAACAATGGGGGACAGTGGGGAGCCCATTGCTACGCCGCTGGTTTGTTCATAGAACTCTCCTTGGTAACTGAAGAAAGTGGAGCGTAAGCAGACTTCAGCTAGTTTAGCTGTTTCTGGATCGGTGACTTCTTTAACAATTTGGATAGCTTCATCTAAGGGGATTTTAGTGAAAAGGGAGACTACATCAAAACTTATAAGGGTGTCTTGAGGCCCTACCTTTTCATTTTTGATGATATTGATAAAGTCATTGGAATCTTTGATGAAAGAGTCACTGTGGCCTACTAGAGGGCTAAGGATCTTAGCTACGTGTTTTGCCAACTCATAGGTTGGTGAACCTATGGTATTCACTATGGGTCTAAGAGGGACCTCTTCTTTGTGAATTTTCGGCAGACCGTATATCCTAGGGGTGATTTTGTTGTTGAGGGTTAGGCGTTTTTTGGTTCTCTCGTCTAGGTTAGAACTGTTGATGGCTATCTTTACTTGCCTTATAATCTTCTTGATGGGATTGGAATCTAGTTTCCTATAGTTGCCACTCTTGGTTAGGTGTTCTATCATTTTCTTGTTGTAGTCATCCATGTTCATAAGAACGGTAGCGCCTCCTTTATCCACCTTGAGAATAACCAAATTATCATCGTTTCTTAGGTTATTTAGGGCTACACGTTCCTCTTAATTCATATTACTTTTTGGAGGTTTAGCTTTACGTAGGATGACTACGCAGTCTTGTCTAATTAATTCTTTGTCTTCGTCACTAAGATTTTGTATGTCGTCCTCTATGCAACAAATGATATCATCCGTGGGGATGGAGTTCGGTGAGACCACAAAGCTTAATCCTCTTCCTAAAACGACCATTTTTGTTTCATTCAGCACGCGCGTAGATAGGTTAACCACGTTCTTTGCGTTGGTGTCTGGGATGTTTTTGCTGTTCAGAAGTCGTTTTAACTTGGACGCGTGTTTGTTGTGAGCTTCTGCGCATGCTTTCTCAGCTTTCATCATTGCCAAGGCATCAACTATCTTCCACAGTTCGGGTTCCACGATCTGCGTTAATTTCAGGTGGAGTTTCAATGCGTTTTTGGATGTGCGTTCTAGAATGCATCTATTCTTTTTAATTTTGCCTCTAACAATAGATAACCCCAGTCTGGAGAAGGTTGCGTTGTTCCACTTGTTCTTGGTTCTATGTTGGATCTGTGCGGATTTGGGTAGCACGTTTTCGTCTCTGCATTTTTTGAGAAATTCTAGATCTGCCACTCTTCTCTTAATTTTAACCCTAAGCTTTTCTAAAACTTGAATTTCATCCAAAGTCTCCCTACTGTATAGGGAAATAATCTAATGAGTGAGATTTTTGTGGTTGAGATTTTCGGTTTTGATCGGAAAAGCCACAATGTAGTCAATAGATTGTCGACGTTTTAGATCCAGATCAGGATCCATCTTCAGGACAAAGAGCCTGGGTTTAAGAGAAAGGGAAGAGCTGGTATAAATACTGGAAGTGGGAAAGTTTCTTAGTGTAGGCTAAGTATAATTATTTAATAAATTTAATTATTTTATAAGATATTTCTAGGGTTTATTAAATTTTTGTTTATTAAAGGTTATAATAGTTTATTAATAATTTTAGGGTTTCTTATTTATATTTAATCATTTAATTTGTTTTAAGGTTTAGTTAATAGGTAAAAAGTGGATTCTTAAATTTTTATTTTAGGGTTAGGTTAATATAATATGAGGTTAAGGTATAAACGAATTAAATGTTTGTTTTGGGTTTAATATTAGGGTTTCTTTTGTTGTAAGGTAAATAATGGGTTCTTATTAGTTTAATGTTGTGTACTAATGTCTTCATTAAGAATAATAGGTTTTAGGTTATAGGTATCAAATAATTTATAAAATTAGGGTTTTTTTCTTTTTTCGTGTTAATTTGTATTCTAAGTGTTTTATTACTACATGGTTAATTAATATTAATCAATTAGGTTCTTAGGTTAATTAATATTAATATTCATCATATTTTTTCTTTTTAAACATATCTTTTAATTTAGATTGTAGTATATGCACTTCACACTTCATCTGTGAGAGATTAGTTTTGTTCACATAATTTGGTTACTAGAGAATCTTGTTTCTTTTTTAGTTCTTGTAATTCTTCATAACATTGTTGTGGTGATTCCTTGTCATATTGGATTGTATCATTTTGTATATGGTCTATATATTCTAATGAGGGAAATGTTATCCTCTTTTCCTCATAGGAGATTGTTAAGAATTTTTTTCTATGTTTAGAATGAACATCCCCAATGTTTCCATCTAGATAGAACCTAGAATTATGTCAACCTTATTAAAGTAGATATTCACAAAATTGAATTAAAGTAGATATTCACAAAATTGAATTGGGATACAAATTCATAATCATCAATCAATATTTGTAAGAGTTGAATTTCAAATTGTTCCTTTCCACTAGTGCATTTCTTTATGAATACCCTTGACTCTAGAATTAACAATGGATTCACTAAGTTGACATTAATACAATTTTTCATATTGTGAAAACAAATATCAAAGATAATATACTTTCTTTGAATATTCGATTTGAGTTTTAATAATCCCAAGCCCCACGTTCAACTACCTATATTAGAATTTCTCCATTCTTCATCTTTATTTAAATCAAAATTTTCAAAATATTCAGCACACCAATTAAATTTAAATTTAACTTGACACACTTTATAATTCTTTGGATATTATTTTTCACCAAAATTTGACTTGGATTTGACCTTATCTTTTATCCCTCTCACTAGGTTTTACTTCTCACTTTTTTCACTCAGACTTTTCACTTTTCTCTTGATCGAAACTAAGGAATTAATTTTACAAGACTTTTCACTTTTCTCTTGATTGAAACTGAGAGATTAATTTTATAACCCTTAATTAAACCTAGGTAAGAATATTGGCTTTTTACAAATCAATTTTATGATGGCTCCAACAATATTTTCCTTGCAATGATCTCCTGACATCTAATGTAATACTAGAGTGACTCCTTACATCTAATGTAATATTGTAGTGATTTTTGTGTTGGATTCATTTTTTTCAACGATATGTCTGTATAGCCTTATTTTAGGTTTACAAATTATGTGTGTGTATTAAATTTTACTTCTATGTCACTATGGAATCTTTTGATCTACTTGATACTTCTTCACATGTACTTTAAAAGCATTTGGACACTTTCCTTTCTCATTACCTTTTCTTACCATGTATATGGAATTTCACTTTATTTATGTCAAACATGGAATCTTTGTTTAACTTAATACTTCTTTATGTGCACTTTAAAATCATTTTGGAAAATATTTTTATTAAAGAATCAACCACAAGTTTGTAAATTTTTATTACCATGAGAAAATTAAATATCGACTATAAGTTAGAGAAACAAAATATCTAATATCAATTGAAGTGAACCAAGTGGTTCACTTTATGATGTCAACACTCATGAATATAAAACCCCATAAAGTACATTACACTAAAAATAATTATTGTTTATTATTAACAATTATATTGTATAAGATCAATGAACATGCATAAGGTTGGATAAGTCAGGTCCTTTCAAAAAATACATGACTTATTGTTATTACATCATAAAAACCGTATGACTATTATAATATATGTTTATTCATTATTACATTATTATTGGTAATATATTTTAGGTATAATACATTTTTTATTTCTATAAAAAAATAGAGATTTTTTGTATGGGATTGAAATTATGGAAATGTAGAAAGTCAAGTTAAAAAACATATCAATCAACTTGAAAATAAATTTGTGTAGATTTAATGAAACCTCAGTGTGCATTTTGGTTAAAACTAGTCAAATAGATCAACTCATAGTTTTCATTTTTGTTGTTTTGACAAATTTAATGTAAGCATTTGAGGATTCATTTTGAAATTTAACTACATGGATTTTGTATATAATGTTGAAAAATTACATTATATTATTATATATTTCACTTATTTTTTCTTCACATAAGTCCAAAGTGCATTTTTTTAGCCTACTAAAGATGATGAAACACTTCTTTTAGAGCCCAAAATTAAATTTAAGAGAAATAATTTTATTTTTTTTATACATATCATCAATACACCAACCAATACAACATTACTTTCATTTCCTTTGAACATTAGTTTCCTTTATGTTTTATTACATGCATTAGTATCTCCTAATGTACAATTATCTACACCTTAATATTGATTAAACAATTTCGTTTAGTGAAAAATAACAATTTTCACATTTTATTCTTCATATTTTCTTAAAATAAATACTCTATCTAAATTTTGCACCCATAAAGAGTTAAAAAGGAAGAAAACTCTATATACATGCCAAGGTGTGAAAGTCTACATGAATAAGACTTTGAACAATTGATAAGAAAATAGAGTTTTATCACAAGAATCTTCCAAAAAGGCATGGAAAATATGTTCAAGAGTGATTATAATGATCGCACAAGCGAAAAATAAGATATGGTATAGCATATATCTTATTGGTCTGATGTTAATTTTGTTCTTTGCTTATTTGATCAAGTGAATTCCTACAAACAAGTAGCATATGGAAGCTATTTATAGATTTATAGTTTGAAAGTGATGCACGATAAAAGAGTTGTTTCAAGTTTACAATAGATTTCTAAATTAAAAGATAATATTGATAAATTAATGTAGGAAATGATTAAATTTGTGAGGAAATGATAAATAATATTGAAGATGGTTGAATATGATATGAAGAAATGGTTTTTAATATTAAAGAGTGGGTTATTAATTTTCAGAAAATAGAAGAAGTGGTTTTTAATATTAGAAAGTAAGTTATTAATCTTAAAAAAATAAAGTATAATATGAAAGAGTAGGTTATTAATTTTCAAAAAATAAAAGATATGGTTTTTAATATTAGAGAGTAGGTTATTAATCTTAAAAAAATAGAGTATGTTATTCATCTTAAAAAAAAATATTGATTGATAATATAAAGGAGATTACTAGTTTTAAAAAAGAGTTTGAAAATTTCATAACAACTCTTCATTCCACTTAATACATAATTATATATGTCAATTTTAAATGAAAATAAAAGAGAAGGAAGATGAAACTAAAAAATTAAAAACTAATTAGAGTGGAAATTAAGTGTTAAAAAAATTATGGAAAAAATGATATCAACTAAACCTTTAAAAAATGAGTAATATAATTAAGAAATTAAAGAACATGATTATATTGCAAGTTAATGATCTAAAACTTCAAAGTCTAGTGATATTGAAAGAACATCAAAATGAAAAATTAAATGATAATATATAGTAAAGATTAGCTACTTAAAAATGAAAATAGAACAAAAAGAACAAATAAAATGATTAATGAAATGAGTGATAAGATCAAGGAACTAGAGAAAAACAACATGTTGTGAGTTGATGTGTTGAATGACATGCATTTTCAAAATGTTAAGAGAGCATATTTGGGAAATAAAAAGGAGAACTCTTAACTAGTTAAGAAATAAGATTAATTCCTTAAATGTTCAAGATATAATTTTTCAAAATGTTATTGTTGTAATGCCTAGCTTATGTATTACATCTACCCCATCACTTCAAATTTTAGCATGAATGGAGAAACTAGATGAGAAAGATGCCAAGATCTTTGAGATAAGAAAAAAAATTAGGAAAACCACAAAGCACAACATTTGGGTTGTGAATCTGAGATAAAAACCTCATTGGAAGAGTTGTTGATTTAGAATGAGTTCATAGTAGGAAAAATCACAAGTTTTATAATGGGAAGATGACTTACCATAATAAGAGAAAGAAAACATAATAGAAGATCTAAACAATGAAGTGGAAAATATGAAAATGAAATAGAAAGTAACAAAAAAAATATGATAACAACTAAAGCTGTATAGATGAATGAAAAAAAAAGAAAATACATGATAAGAGGTATAAAAAAACTATGGAATTATTGAAACAATGGTTAAATAAGAGAAACTTTTCATATGAAACATCTCAAAAACCTTACAAAAGTCATCACCTTATAGAATAAGGTGGAATGATTGTTGTACTAAATAGTTTGTGTACATTATACACACATTATGGATTTATGGTATTAGAGACATTCATTGCATCTCACAAATGATAGGGATCATTCCATATTTTATTTTGATGGGTTCTATTGAATAAAGAGTTCATAAATTTAATATTTTATTTTATATTCATGTAAAAGTTACTAGTGTTTTTCAAATATTAATCATTATAATGATTAACTTTCACATTTTGCAATTTGGATTAAATACAATATCTTCCTAATATATTAATGTTATGTTTGCTTTGATATATTTAACTTAATGTATTTTAAAATTATCTTCTATCATATTAAGAAGGGAGTTGGTATGTGGTATTCACTTTTTTTAAAAACTATGAAAAATTGCATGAAATTTTGCATGAAATTTTCTTGATTTTTATGCAACAATAAAATGTTTACGCATGAGAGATAAGATTAATATGCTTGTTGTCCAAGATTTTTGAAGACAGGTGACAAAGGCCGAGAGTTTGAAACGACTTGACCCACAAAGAGGGTCGAGATTTCTGAAGCAGCTGAATGACAAAGGCATGACATGTGTTACTGAGAAAGAACACCGAGGACAATGTTCCCTTTAAGGGGGAGGGGATTGTAATACCCCTATTTCCCCCAACTTGTAATTAGTCATTAATTATGATCACCATGCTATGGCATGGGAACAATGTAAATTTATTATTTAGATTTTCCAATGACTAACTGTGGGGGTAAAGCCTTGAAGTACTAACCATGATATCACTAGAGGAAAGAATGAGGAAAATATGGAGAGGGTTCATTTTTTCAAATGACCCAAATTCCCTTTGCTAAGATAATAAGCCTCATCCAGATCCCAAGGAGAGGAACCGGTTAATGAAGGAAGGACTGGTGGTTGGATAATCAACCGCCCCCATGAATGGAAGCATGGTATGACTGAAGGATGTTAGCCCAAAGTACCGTAGGGTCTGGAAGACCAAGCTGACCCAAGTTTCCTTCTGACAGAAGGAACATGATAGGTCGAGGACCATCCTGGGAAAATATATAGAGAAAATAGAGACAAGGAGAATACCACCAGAGGGAGAAGGCCTGCATGAGGATCTGTAGAGAGCAGGAGAGACACGATACAAGAAGGCATGCACAGAGGGGAACATGCGACCCAGATATGCAAAAGGAAAGAGGAAGGTCGCAAGCTTGATGCTGGTGAAGCATATGATAAACCTCACAGGGATGTTGTGATAGAGAGAAGGCCTCTGAGAAATGGCATAGTTCCCTAGTGATATCATGGCTTAGCACGAGGATGGCGATAGTGCTAAGAATGAATGCCTCTAATCCTATGGTTGGGTGGAAAGGCGAACACCCATAGTCATTTGGTTGGCTGTGACTGTAATAGATAAGTACTTTGTTTACCTTTCACACTTGAATTGAAACGGATGATCGGATGTCTGTGTATGTGACTACGATTTGTAGTGTTTGAATTATAATGCTTAATGTTCTTCTGTAAACTGTTGTCTTTGAATGGTTATAATATGACTAGTGTGGCCTTTGGGCTAGTTGGGAAATCCTCAAGGTATTCTCCCCAGGGATCAACTTCACAATACTAGAGTTGAGGCAAACTCTACCAGACTGTTACAGTCCTGTTGATCCTTCGAAGGTTCCTTTCCCTCTGTTGGAACCTAAGTTCTGTGAGTGGAGGGCACTTCCTTCAAACCAGTAGCCTAAGAGACCATGGGCTCGTGCCCAGAGCCTTAACCAAATCTCGACTAAGATTCGACCTTACAACCTGAGACTCATTAGAGGGTCCATATGACTAGGGCCTGGGAACCCTGTGCTAGCCCGAAAGGAGATAGCCCTTTTGGCTTCGAGACTTCAGAACTTATGACTCCACAACCCTCGAAAATAGCCGAAGTCTGGAGTCGTGAATTGATGAGGGCCGTAGATCTGGGGATCCAGTGGAGATCTCTCTTAGTCATTATATCGAACTTAGGAGGGGAAGCGTTAAGTGCTTCGACGAAGTTCTACTTCGGGAGGATAGGAGTGGTCTAGCACCGAAACTCTCGAATGCTGGAGTCACGAAGTTAATCGGGTCCATTGAAAGTGGGGGGAAACGTGTCCATAGATCAACAACTATCCAAAAGTTCGGGTATTCGACGATATAGAGATGCGCGAGTTTCCATGAAGTTATGTGAGTCAGATTAAATCTTGGCCATGAATGCTAGGTACACGTGGCGATATATCAGGTGTGGTCCAGAGAGGAAGCCAAAAGATTTACGTCGAACCCCCGAATGCCAAACTTTCGAAGTGACGTGGACCGTCGATCTTCGGATCCTTCGGGATCCCTGTCAACCGTTGATCTAAGAAACCACCCTTGATTACCCAACCGACTGGGAACACCTCGTGGAGAAACATGTGGCCCCTACTTGTCCCTTGTATAAGGTTGTCCGTCGAATTAGAAACGTTGGATGGGAGGGTACATGGCAAGCGATCCTATAGTCTAGAGACTTGGTACTCAAGAGAAACTTGGACAAGAATCTATAGATTGTGAAAATATCTAAAGTCGCGAACGCCGAAATGAATCTCGGTCGTTGGTAGGATGAAGATACTTGACGCTAGATCCGAGAGTCCAAAGACTGGGATCTTTGGGGACTTTGCGATGCGGGGAGTTGGTAAGCTCTGAAGTCCAGAGCCACGAAGTAACGAAAGTCATAGATCTATGGATCTACATGGACTCTTACTGACCGTGAGATCGAAGGGCCAGGAAGCTATCAGTATAGGATGACGTGGCATGTTGACGTCACTCAAGGTGACGTGGACCCACATTATGCGTGCCACGTGTCACCTAGATATGGTCGATTCACAGACCCTTTATTCCTATTAGAGCATGACACGTGTCACCGCGTAATGAGGACACATGCCCCCCTGGCCCTCGTCGCATGTGAGCTTTTGGTTCGTGCCTACCTAGCCAACGTGGATGGTGATGTTTCTGGGACTCCAAGAGTCTGGATAATTTCGAGAGTTCGAAAGTTTTGGGCATAGCATGGTAAAGGAGCATTCAATAACGATCATCGATCGTCGAACATTAAATGATGATCGTCAATAGTTGAAATGCCGAAAATGTAGGACGTCGGTTGCTGACTGTTGAAGGTCGAATGCCAAAAAGGGACGTTCAACGCAAAACGTCAAACGCCAAAAATGGATGTTCAACACAAAATGCCAAACATCGAAAAGGGACGTTCAATGAAAAACACCGAAAATGGACGTCCAACACAAAACACCGAACGACGATCGTCGAAGGGCCAAGGCCACGTGGTGAGATTTCGGGACTTCGGGGAGTGAGAAAAAGGGGCACTCATCGTCGATTGCCGAAGAGCCCAACTAATAATCGTCCGGGTAACTTCGGGAGGAAATAACTTGCAAATCAAAGCTCAAATTTTAGTGTGGTGGCGACCGTTAGAAAGCTCGTGGCGAGCTGTAGCCAATGGAGATCCCATAATTAAGATTTGAGAGAGTTAGGGGAAAAGAAAAATGATGCCCCATCCCTAAAAAGGGTATTTAGGGGATTGGGTGTCTTAGAGCCACCTCAAATTTCCACGTGAGGTTTTCTAAGGATATTAAAGGGAGATTTACAACATGGAAGATAAATTTAAATGGAAAAGATAACAACTCACAAGTTGTGAGCAACTAGAGGCACATTTTAAAGACTAGATTCCCCATTTTGGATATTCTTGTACTAGAGACACAAAAAATTCTAACCTCACATAATTATACTGGATGAACAAAGCATTTATTGCACAAGTTGTTGAGGAGAAGGACATGGAAGACAAGACCATATTGGACAAGCTACATGTTATGGACCAAAAATTTGAGTCTCTTTACAGAGAAATCTTTAATGTTGAATTTTTTTCCAATATTATTGCAAATTTCAAACCAATCTTAAGGAGAATTTAGACCTATCCTCAATATCCTCAACATATGATGAAAACTCTTGCAATCCTATCCTAATAAATGATGAGCCTATGGAGAAAAAACATAAGGAAGACTACGTGAAATAGGAAGATGAGCCTTCTCCATAATCTCTAATGTTTATCTTGGTGTCTAAAAAGAGGGAGTATCAATTACCCTCTCCATCCATGTTTTTATGATTGTTTTTTCTGGTTCACAGTGACATGAAAAGACATGTATCTCAGTATAGTAAGCATTAAGAACATTATAGATTATAGCATGATGGAAACAATGATGTTCGGTCACTATTGTGGTCCTAATTTCTACGTAATAAACCACATAGTATATTCTCTGTACTTTTTTTTTTTCATACTAACATTATCATTCTCCATATAATAAGTATTTAAAATTCATAAAAAAAATTAAAATTAAAATAAAATAAAATAAAACCAAACCATAAATCAAAGTAAGATAAAAACATTTCATATAGAGTTAACCTCATCACTTGCTGGATTTTTTTTCAGAACAATTAAATAGGGGTTGTTTAAATTTCCTACGAAATGGTTTTTTTTTTTTCAAAATTTGGTTATATAAATTTGTAGAAAATTATTATTTTTGTTATTTAAAATCTATTTTTGAATACAGAAATGGATTCAGCATGTTGATAAAAGAGACACTCAGATTTTATAGATAATCACTCAAATCTGTGGATTTAACAATTTCTAATAGCGGGAATCTGGGAATATAAATTTACATGAATCACTATTTTTTGTTGTTCAAAATCCATTTCTAACTGTAAAAATGAATTCATCACGCTGAAAAACTCCCAAAACTTCATTTAGTAAAGTCTTTAACCTAAAACCTAAGACAATATTAAATATAATTAAAATCACTGAAAATTTCACCTAGACTTTTTTTCCCAAGAAAAATTAGCTCGAAATTTATATAAGTATAAACTCATTTACAATAAAATCCAACCGGCTGTGGCAAGTTCAAGCACAATAGATCATGATCTGAACAAGAATATAGGGAGCACCAAGCTGTCCAGTGTCGACAGAGATGGAAAGGTGAATCCTTATCACCTCCGGTAAGCCAAAAAACCGATCAATGAGATCACCACCAAGTGCTGATAGAAACAGGAATGAAATATCTCCACAGAAGGAAAACATCCAGCCTCCCTCGCCACTCATTCAAACAGTGATGAAGCAAAAGACAGACCCACATCGAAGCATCCAAGCCAAAAAATAACTCTGTTTTTCATGATTCGAAAAGATTTAATGAAGAGATTGGACTCTCCATGCCTCCCTCGCAGTGAAAGATAAACAGTCTGCCAGCCACTTCTGATAAAGCGTGCTTGGAAAGAGCATCAGCCTCCGAGTTGTGAGCTATGGGAAGATGACTGACAGAGAGATCAGAGAAATGGATGGCCAGCTGCTGGGTTTTGTGCTTCCAGCCTTCCACATGTATGGAATGGAGCTTACAATTTCCATTAAACCAGTCTACGATAACTTTTGAGTCTCCTAAAATGCAGAGGTGGTTTAAGGACCAGTAGAAGGCCAGCGTGAGAGTAGTCCATAGGCCCAACAACTCCGCTTTTGTATTGGAGCCCACACCACAATTCAGGAACCACTTTGTAGTCCTTGACGGATGAAATTTGAATGTGCCTCCAGCACCGTAGCAAAGGTCAGAAGACAGGGCTGCATCATCAAAACAAGCCACTGTGTGATCAAGAGGCAGATTTAAAAGCATCGCTTTGGGAGGAAGAGTCTTGGTAGAAGACGGCTGCCAGTGCAAATGAGCCAAAAATCTGTAGAAGACAGCCTGCACCGATGGGGTGGAGTCCTCAAAGAGGACCTTATTTCTTTCAAGCCAGAGTTGCCAACACACCATAATAGCCAGAGAAGAAGGCGCTGCATGATTTGATAGCCAGGTGGAGAGACAATCTGTTATAGAGGCACCAGACCAGAGGAGAGGAAGGGAAAAATGCAGCAACACTTGGTTCCATAAGTCTTGTGCAAAACTACAGTGAATCAATAAGTGATGTACATCCTCCGAGGCCCGTCTGCAAAGAACACAAAGACCAGGACCCTGCCATCCTTTCCTACAGAGGACTTCCCAGGTAAGGATTTTCTCATTTGCACAAAGCCAAATAAAAAGTTTAAGCTTGAGAGGAAGAGGTCGAGTCCACAACCTTCGGAGCCACTGCGGAAATGCATCTGTGTCACTGTCAGGTAGAAGTGTCGTGTAGACATTCCTGGCACTGACCTTTCTGGATCCATCTCCCCCAGCCCAATAAAGAGAATCCTGCTCCGCAGAAAGAGAAAGACCAGCACACTTAAGAGCTGTCGTAAAGGAACCCCATTCCAAGGCCATCGGACCGTTGAGAGACAGGTCGCTACTCTGAAGCCACCGATCGGGAAGAGGGAAGGCACCGGACTCCTGTTTCAAATGTGCCAGAGTACAATAGTTTAAAGCAAGCAAATGAGATCTGAGCTGGAAGGAGAGGATCGATTGGTCTTCTAAACCCACTATTTTATCACGACCAATTTTAATATCTTCGCCCGAACCTGGCCTCCAACGAAGCCAGTGGAGGATCACCTGAGAGGAAGAGACCAGGCCCCTCCATAAAGGTGAAGCCCACTTCTAGACGAGACAAATCTTACGCAGCCAAGCAGGAAGGGATAGTTCACCAAGATATTTGGCCCTGATGACTCTATGCCAAATGCTATCAATCGAGACCGCTCTCCAAAAGGAACAAGCCAATAATGCCGAGTTGAAGATGGAAAGGTTCTTTAGACCCCAACCCCCCATCTTTTTGGGCTTTGAGATAGACTGCCAGTTGCTGAGATGGAAACGGAGATTACCTGCACTGTCATTCCAAAGAAAATTGAAAGAAAGTCTGCAGAGCATGGTTATGATTCTAGCTGGAATCCGTTCCAGAAGCATCCAAAAAACAGCCAGACTTTGAAGCACGGACTTGACCAGGATTAGACGTCCCCCCAGGGAAAACCATTTATTGCACCAGAACCTAATTTTCCTCTCAAAAGATGCAACCAACCAGTTGGGGAGGAAGCACCGTGTTTTATGTGATACCCAAGATAACGGAAACCAGAAAATAAGTCAATATAAGAGAAAGGGAAGAAGACTTTGTAGATGGAGAGATCGGCCTCCGATAAACCCCAATAGTGAGCAGTAGACTTTGAAAAGTTTATGGACAGCCCCGAAGCTGAACAGAAGAATTGGAGGGTGTCCATGAGCGCAAGCCATTCCACTAAATAAGCTTTGGAAAATAAAAGGATATCGTCCACAAACATCAGGTGCACCATTCTAGTGTGAGTTGAAACCTTGATACCTGAGAATCAGTGTTCAGAGCAGCCTTTAGAGAGGAGGAGGCTAAGGGCTTCCATAACCAGAATAAAGAGGTATGGAGAAAGAGGACATCCCTGGCGGAGCCCCCTTTCGCTTTTAAAAAAACTCGACGCCTCCCCATTAATCAGCACTGCAAAATTTGCACTTGTAACGCAGGCCATAATCCAGTTTGTGAACTACTCTCCAAAACCAACCGAGAGAAGGACAAGTCTTAGAAAATCCCAATCTATTGTGTCAAACGCCTTCTTGAGGTCAAGTTTCATGACCAACGCCTTTTGTTTTTTTTGAAAGATGCTGTGGATGCACTCGTGGGCAACACCAATGGCATCTTGAATCCGTCTTCCCTTTAGAAACCCAAGCTGTTCAGTAGAGAGACTTGTTTCCAAAATTGGCTTAATCCGATTGGAGATAACTTTAGAAATAAGCTTGTGCTGTTCACCTAGACTTGCAGCAACACGTGAACTCTGAACGGACACGGATAATAACTTTCCCAAGCGTAAGCCAAATTTCAATGATGGTTTATCAATGAAAAGACTCCTTTGAACGAAACACAAGTCCTAAACAAATTGTACTAGACATCTTAACGCATGTCACAACTAGTAAATCTCCTGTGCTTAGGAGAAGGAGATTACTTTCCTATCCGTAATATAAATTTCCGGCATGGCCTATCACTGAAAAGAATATAAGGAGTTTTGAACGGATGTCAACACGTCACAAATTGTACTGGACATCGTAAATCTCCTCTGCGTACTATTGTACAATTTAACAATATGCCCTTTTTCTGGATAGGATTTGACGAGATACCGAAAACGTCAAATAAATCTTCCACTCACTTTAAGATTGATAAGACATCATGAGTTATCGGAACCAAATTGTATGAGTGGTATCCACAGTTTACTGTAAAAACGAAACTCTTATATTATAATTATGATGAAAATAAGTGAAACTGTGAAATAGGCTATTCGAAATTCGAAATAGTGAAGTCTAACCAGGTTTGGAATTTCAAAATTAAACTGATTGTTAAATGTGACAGTTTTGACAACTGGAAGGGAATGCCTTCTCTGAACGTTTAAAACAATTAAAAAGCTAATGGCTAATAGCTATTTTTGACAGTAAAATTGCCCGTTTATCCGTAAAATTCCAACCCTCATATTACCAACCATGTATAATTTCACAGGTGGATACCGCTCGCCAAGCATATTACAGTTTCATGGGTGAATAATGCTGGGGCCATCCTAATTGTCTTAACAGGGAGGCTAATATCCAATTTGCTAAGCAGCATTTTATGCTGTGGCAGTTGGATTATAGGTGGTTGGATATGAAAGCAATTCAGATCCAATTGTCTATAATCCTTTTGTAGAAGTATTCAATATTGTATAGTAGGTTGGATATTGCTAACCTCAGCATATAGTAAGTTAGTTATAGCTAGCCTGCAGTATTCAATACTGCATAGTAGGTTAGATATTGCTAGCCTGTAATTAGATTATAGACCATCTAATGATTATATACCATCAGATCCAACAACCTATAATCCACATTTCACAATGCTGTTGAGCAGATTGGATATATATACCATCAGATCAGCCAACCTATAATCCACATTCCACAATGTTGCTGAGCAGATTGGATATTGCTCCCTGTCTTAACACGGTCCGCTATCTGTCAAATGTAGCAGGTTGGATATTGCTAGCCATTTTAACACGGTCAGCTATCTGTCAAATGTTAATTCTAGTTGTACAAAATCCCAACTATGTCAAATGTTAATTCTAGCAGTACAAAATCCCAACTGTCCTACCACTATCAGATTTTTAGGGGTAATCTGAATTTTGTATGGATCAAAGTTCCATGCATTTCAGAACCTTACCTCAATGGTTTTGCCTCATTATAAACCATTTCCGTTTGGATCAAAGTTTCTTGTATTTCAAAATCTTACCCCAAGGGTTTTTCCATTTTAAACCAACCCAACCCACATACTTAGAAAATCGATCAAAATTTTGAAAATTTAAAACAGCACAGCCCAATAACATGTTGAAAAGCTAACTCTGAAAAACTAACTCGAAAGGAAGATTGCTCCCGAGTTAGACCACTCCTTTTTGATAACGCTAGGCATTCTAATCGTCTTGTATAACACGGTCCATGATATTGCCATTCCAATTGTCTTAACACTGTCCACAATCTGTCCGATGTTAAAACGCTCCGTACAAAATCCCAACTGATCCCTATTCGTCCATTTTCAATAATGCTCGGCATTCAAATCGTCGTATAACACGGTCCATGATCTAGCCAGTGTTGCTTTTCTAAAACAATAGTTGTATGCGTGCAAGCAACGTGTTATTTCAATTTTTTTGGTACTTTGATTCCTTGTCGCCCCTATACAGACCATGAGAATAATATCAATCACATTTCAGTCATGACCATAAAAATATCATATTGCTACCCTGAGAATTATATCCATCACATTTCAATCATGACCATAAGAGTCATCCAAATCACAAGAATCATATTACACTAGTGGATAGGAAGAGATTAATGGATAGGAAGAGATTAAGACATCTAATAGTGGAATGAAATTATAAATAGAAAGCTGTGTTACACGAACGGCAGTAATCAGACTGCCAAAAATTCTGTGTCCTGATGTTCATCGTTAGCCTGATGGCTGGCCGTGTTAATACCCAGCGGGAAGGAAGTTCAAAGAATTCAGAGGGCAACATAATCTCATCATTGAAGATTTTCAAATATGCCGATTGCGCAGATGTTCTAATGATGGTGTTAGGCATCTTGGGTTCAATTGCTGACGGATCTCTTTGCGGCGCTGGCGTCTTGATTATCCTGAGTAGATTAATAAATACTCTGGGATCTGATCCTCCAGCTCTGAAGCATGGTGATTTCGTGAATACAGTGAACAAGGTAAAACATTGACAGATTATTTATTTGTAAGCTTTAATTCGTTCGTTGGCTTAATTCAGTTAAAATTTAAGAATACTATTGTGGTCATGATACAGCAAACAGTGCCTTTTCTGTTAGAAACAGTAATTACTCACTAGCAGTTAACAGTCAGTTAAACTTTAGCAGCTTTTATGGCTTTTCTGCTGTTACCAAGTTACAGCTTTATTCTATTTTTAGACTCCGCTTTAGTTGAGTTTGCATGAGTTTATGCATGCCTGTAAACCATTGTAAATATACACATTCGCGTGTATTGTATACTGTTGAATAATCAAGCTCTCTTGCAGTTTTCTGTTTTGTATTTTAGATTCTTTGCTGCGTTGCATACTTTATCATGGTATCAGAGCACTCAGGGTGTCCACGCGCGAGAAGGGAAACCTGTTCAGAAAACGAGGGTCGTTTTTTTTTTTCATACGGAGAGCAAGAGAAACCCAAGGATTTCGGAGTCCTCCTGTAGTGAGGTAGAGGAACCGCACCAGCTTGCAAGGAAGATCGTTGCGTGAAGAGGCGTGACCGGCGTGGAGAGCGACCATGGGTGCTCTGCTCGAGTAACCCGCCCATCGTTGAGAGAGGAGCCGCGTAGGAGCATATCAAGCGAGATCACTGCTTCCAACTTCGTTCTGTCTACGCGTGGTATGA
>ML788257.1:162533-198747 GCA_009831015.1 Picea engelmannii
TATGGTAAAGAGAACGCAAGTGAGGCAGAAATAGTAGAAGCTGCCAAGGCTGCCAATGCCCATGAATTCATCTCGTAAGTGGACTGAAATAAATCATATTAACTAAAAGTATACTGTAAACTTGTCTATTTAAATGTTATTAGTGAATGGTGTGCATTGTGAATATATATTTCAGGTGCTTGAAGGATGGATATGAGACCTACGCAGGGAACATGGGAACGCAGATGTCTGGTGGGCAGAAACAGAGAATAGCCATAGCAAGGGCAATTATAAAGAATCCAAAAATCTTGCTGTTGGACGAGGCAACGAGTGCATTGGATGCTCACTCGGAGAATGTGGTTCAGGAGGCATTAGATCGAGTGAGGGTTGGACGAACGACCGTCGTTGTAGCTCATCGGTTGACCTCAATTCAAAACGCTGACTGCATAGCAGTTATTGAAGGAGGGAGGGTTCTTGAGCAGGGAAATCACTCCCACCTTTTGGCCAAAGGCGAAGGTGGTATATATTTTGGACTTATAAAACTGCAGCAACAGCGTTAGGCAATCATATTTAAATTGTTTCATACCGAAGTTGTAAGGCTCAGACAAGTGCTGCAAGTTTTCTCTCCTCTGGTTTTCTCCACATCCTTCGTGGATCGAAAAAGAAAGCAGATGCAAAAGCTAATATGGACTACCTAATGCCCTTAGGTGCGCTCAGCAAAAATGACGAAGCCCCTTCTGGATTCCCATTCCGTAGATTTGGCTCTACCTCACCTCATATCTTCGTAAAAATGAGAAATGCTGTAATTAGGTTAAGCGGGAAATTGTTCCCTTATATAATGAATGATAGTTGACCTCATATCTTCTTAAGAATGAGAAATGCTGTCATTAGGTTAAGCGGGAAATTGTTCCCTTCTATAATTATGATGGTTGATTAGTCCTGGGCCCAACCGGTCTTATTTATTAAATAAAATTACCGGTTTTAGTAAAAAAAATACTGCTTTAATAATTTAGGCAATGGGTTCTACTTCAAAATTTTAGGTGGTAAGATCATATGCAGGTCTCATTAGTCCGGCGTTTGGCAATTTGAGAAGGTTGAGCAAAAACCAGTAGCTCCCACGCCATTAACTAAGAACCATGCCAGTGATGCATTGGAACTGATCGTATTTTAAATAAATAACATTGGGTTCTTCAAATTTTACATTAATGAATACTCACGAATGGACCCACTAATATATACAGATTCCCTGTGTGAGGAAAGCTCCTCACTTAAATGCACCTCAGAGTCTACTATGGTTTACTATTACCATGTCTATGTACCAAGCAGTTTTAAGAGAACAGTCTCTGTACAATTATAAGACGTGATGCCATTGCAAATCTTACTATTTTCAAAGTAAAGTAGCCACCTATAAATTCATTTTTAAAATCTCACTCAGGTACATATGTTGTTAATATGTAAAATTGCTGCCCGGCCAGTGTCTTGTCATCTCAGACAGAATATAAACCTGGACTTTTAAACATATATAAACTGAATTGTGATCCAATAAAGGTAGGAATCTTAGACAGCTTATATTTCGTGCAGCGTCTTTTTTGTTTAATGGGTAAGGTAGAAGTATCCAAAAGGCAGTAGTTTAAACTTTCTATTTTTTTTTTGAAGTTTTTTGGTGATTTTTTTTCTTTTGAGTTGGTGAGGAATGATTGAATCTGTAGATTTGAGTGGCTAAGTTTGTATAATCTAAATGTTTCAAAGGTTTTTCAGCAAGCTGAATTCATTTATGTATCCAGAAAATATAATTTAAATAATAGAAAATAAAGATTTATCCAAATTTACATCATCTAGTTCCAACCAAAAAAAACCCAAAAATAAAACATTTAGCCTACACCATCCAAAAGTAAAATATGGAACAAGACTGTTGTCATCATAATCAATACGACTGCGCATACTTCAATTAATAATAACAATTGGAATGGTTTCAAGTAATATCATGTCAAAGGGCTTTATGGCATCTTTACTCCAGTCTAGATCGAGATATATAGGATGATGCATATATGACTTATCCCATCATTGAATATTGCACAGCAGGTTCTTTATTGTTCAACATACATTTTATGTAAAGTATGAAATGTTTAGTTTCATCTATCCCTATACACTCTATTTAAAGTATGAAATGTTTAGTTTAATTCATCTTAGTTTAATTCATCTCCACAATTTGATAAATTTGAAAAGGATGAAGGGTTATAAAATAATTCATAAAAATTGAATAATGATTTAGATAATAAATTTTATATTAATCAATTAATAAGAGTAAGAGAAAATAATTTACTGAAATTGAATTAATAATGATATAAACTTTAAATTGTACATTAATCAACTAATCTATTATTAATTCATGAACATTTATTAATTTATTGTTGTATATATATGAATTTGAAAGGAAGAGGAGCATAACACATTTCTTGTCAGGGAATAATGTGCAAAATTTAAAAACAAACAAATGAAATAAACAAGAACCCATTAACAATCAAATAATTTTCAAGGGGAAACCCTTTCCAAAAGAAAAACTTCACAAACTAAAGCACACTTTCAACAACTAAATGGTTACAATAGATTGCCTCTATACTCTTAAAAAGAATGTTCAACAATAGCATAAGGTTTTTGGAGAAATTTAGGTAACGTAACAATAAGTTAAAACTTACACTTTGCAAACCTAGCACTCAATAAATTGGCATAACAAAACATAAACCATTTTTGGTTCTCCAATTCTACATGATTGCTACTGCTTTGCATTTATTCCCTACCACTAGTCAACATTTATTCCTTGCTACTGTTTAACAATCATTAACTACTCCATTATAGGATTGCAAAGTGTATGACACACTTGTGCCAACATTCTCCTACTTGTTATATACATTGCAAGATTATTAAGGATAATGCATCAAAATGTGATCTAATTGCTAGGGGCCATAAGGCCCATAGATTCACAACACCACTTGAATTTACCTATACTCACTAGTTTCGTCAATGCATCTACAACATTCTATCGGGTGTCAACTTTCTCTAGTATCATCTTTCCATCCTCTACCATGCCTTTAATGAAATGGTATTTTATATCTATATGCTTTGTCTTCACATGAAAGGTTGGGTTCTTAGCTAGACAAATGACACTATTATTATCACATTGAACTATAATAGCTACCTAACTTAGTCCTACATATGAACACATTTTCATAAGCCAACTAGCCTCCTCGCAAGCACGATTATATACCATATACTTTGTCTCTGTAGTGGATAAAGAAACCACAACTTGTTACTTTCTCATTCAACTTACTACTCCACTAAACAATTGAAACATGTATCTTCTCATAGATTTCATTCTATCTACATCCTTTGCCGAATCATAATCCACATAACCCTATTATACACTGAGTGTGGGTCCCCTGAAACATCACTCTGATAGAAAATGGAATATTCAGAAGTACCTCACAAATAATTGAGGATCCTCTTCACTACAACCCAATGTTCATGTCTAGGATTAGCCATGAATTGACTCGAGACTCCTACTACTTGGGCAATGTCTAACATAGTACATACCATAGGATACATAAAACTACCAACCGCACTAGCAAAAGGGACATAAGCCATATCCTCCATCTATGTAGGTGTTGTAGGACTTTGATCAAGTAAACTCTTAGTTCCCACAAAAATTGGAACACTCAAAGGTTTGTGATTTTCCATGCATAAATGTTGTAGCACATAATTTACATGCTTACTTTGGCTCAACCAAAGATTTCTTTTCACTAGATTTCTTTCTTGATCTCTATTCCTAACATATATTTAGCACTTCCAAGACCTTCATATCAAATTTTGTTGAAAGTTGAGATTTCAAATCATGAATCACAACCTTATTGTTACCAAATAATAACATATCATTTACAAGTTATAACAAAGAAATGACCACCATCATGTTTGTAATACACACAGTGATCATTTTTAACATAATGCTCTACCTTTGTCATATATATATTCTCCTTCAAGTCACCATGTAGGAATATTTTTTTCACATCCATCAATTCTATCTCTAAATCAAAATTTGTTGCCATGGACAATATAAGCTTAATAAATTCTTACTTAAACCAAACAGGAGAGATAAGACAAAATTAAATAGAAAGTAAACAATGAAAATCACATAATACATAGAGATTTACCCAGGAAAACCAGTGATCTGGTTTATATTGAGAATGAAGTGAGATAAAAACATAACTGTAGAAGAGAACACATAAATACAATGAATCCAAACTTCTATTAATGAATAAAATAATAGAATTCCTGGCTAGATTGGTAGTATATTATCTCTAGATTGGTAGTATATTATCTCTGAAGGGAAAGAGATATTGGATATGCTCAATCGCAAAAAGCATTACATCACACTCCATTGCATGCTCAAAATACCTACTTCTCCTCGATTATATATGAGAGAGTGAGATGAGAATAATTCTCATGATGCATGTGGGAGAAATTGGGCTAAGTTTACAAAATGCCCTAGTCATGTAAAACACTAGGACTTCTCTGGAGGTCACCCATCCTAGTACTACTCTATCTCAAGCATGTTTAACTGCAGAGTTTTAATGGGATCCAATGCATTAATGGTGTATGAATGTACATAATACCACTATGCAATCATTACATGATGATTGTAATTAACAAATGGAGATGGAATTGCATTACATTCCCCATCAAAAGAGTGAATATCATGGTTTATTAAAAACACAAGCTTGAAAACATTGATTCAATGGAAAAGGTAGATGTTCACTGAGATCCACCTAGATCAACCAACAATGATTGAGCAACTCCCACTCCTTCGTTATTTTATTCATTCAACAAATAAAGAGTTATATTATTAAGTTTGGTTCACACCTAAGACACAATTCATCATCCTATTCCCTTGTTCAATTAAAATAACAACTTTACATCCATTTGGCTTACATTTTCATGACCATTACAGACTCACAATTCTCTACCAAGTAACCTTCAACACTCTTGCTAGTCACAATCTAACACTTGAAGCGAACCTTGAAAATATTGTATAATTCCATATTTATAAGAATCTACAACATGTAAAACTCTAATTCATGGTGCCCAAAATGGCTACAGATCCATGGAGATAATTTGTTGCAATCTCGTGAATCTCATGATTCTATTATAGGCTTCGACCACTAGACGAATATCAGTCAGATATGAACCAATCAACCACCAATAAAATACCAATCGGCCATCCATTCGATTACATTTTCTTTGTACTTTCATTTCATTAGTGAAGAAAAGAGAGTACAACATAGGCCTGACCTTCTAGCTGGGTTTTCTCCCATATTGGGTTTCCCAAGATACATCTTGTGTTCATTTGTGTGGATGGTGTGTTCTTTTTCTTAGTCTTTCATTTTGAAGTTTCAATTATTTCATTAATTTGAGCATTAAGCTAGTGATTAAAAATATGAGATCTAAGGAAAATAAACCTACATAATACAAAATTTTAATATAACAAAAGTTTTGTTGTGACAAATTGTTCTAGTGGAATATCCATGATAGTTTATAGATCATATTGGTATCAAAGTATTTTTCTTTGGGGTATTTGTGGAAAGTTGCAGGATCCAGGAATTGTATTAACAAGAAAGTTGTATAATCCTAGCCATGTAGGATGAGTCTATTCACAACAATCGTTTATATCTAGCAGATGAGATAATTTTGAAGCTAGAAGAACAAGTCACTGATATCTTCTATAATATGACCCTCCACATGGTAGCTCTAGCAAACAATATTAGACCATTTGGAGAGGTTGGAGGCTCTGACTCAAATATCAGATCATAGGGGAAACCAATAGACAATGAAGACCCATAAAATGAGTCAAGGAAAGAGATTGAGAAAGAAGCCAAGTTCTAGTTCTATTACCCCTTCATAGTATTTATTTAAAATGGAATCGAAAGTGGATATGAATCAATACCAAGGTGATATCAATGCGGTAACGTTGAATCATTGGTTGCAACAAATGAAGTTCTATTTTAGTGTCTGCCATATAGAAGAATACCATAAGATTTTGTTTTCTAGACTAAAATTAGAGGGCCATGCATTAACCCAATGGATAAGTCATGCATAAACACTTAGGCTAGAGGGTGATCGACTGATAACTAAGTGGGAGGATTTAAAAACCCTCAGTAAGTCCCAATTCTACCTTATCGGGTAACCAATGGATCCATTGCAATTACTTTAGGAAAAGGAAAGGCTAGAGTGTGCATGAGTACACAATCAAATTCAGAAAGATGGCTATCATGCTAGGTATCTCTCCCAAGAACCTAGATGTAATCCTCAAGGGGTACACACATTCATTTGTGAAAGAAAGTGATTCTCTTCAAGCCTAGGGACATTGATGAGGTCTACATGAAAGCACAATATCTAGAAAATATAGGCCACAAGAAAGGACAACCAAGTGGTTCCAACCAAAAAGAGCACCAAGACTCTTCTAAGGAGAGGAAAAAGAAGTGGAAATAGAAAGAGGATCCAAGTAACCACTGTAACCATTGAAATATCGATGGCCACGCTGAATAAAAGTGTTGAAAACTACATCCAAAGATGAACCTAAGAAATGTAAGAAGGATGCCAAGAAGAAGAACCTTCTAGCCATAGATTCAATAAATCAGGTAGAGAGTAGCCCAAATGTGGATGAGAATATTGCCTATAGTTCAGTGCAGAAGGAAGTGAATTTTAGTAGCCTTCATCAAAAGGAAGAGAAGGACATGAAAAAATTATTTCATATCACGATCCACATCAAGAGTACCAAGGTAGATGCTTTATTAGATTTTGGGTCATAGGCCAATATCATAGAAAATGATCTGGTCAGAAAGCTTCGATTGGAGCTTCATGATCATCCTAGCCCATATCCATATGGGTGGGAAAAAAATGATGCAAAGATCGAGGTCACAAAATAGTGTAAGATCAAATTTGTTGTAAGTGCAAATTTTATTGATGAAGTGGAGTTATATGTAGTACCCATTGCCATGTGTAGAGTAGTGTTTGGAATCCCTTATATGCATATGAGGGATGCAATATTCATGAGGGGAGAAAATCGGTATCACATGATCAAGGATGGAAAGTATTTCATCATCAATGCACATAAATATAAATCAAATATCTCACTGGTAAGTGTCGACTGATCCAAAAAGTTGGTTAGTTCAAGTATGTTTTTTTTTTATTACAAGATAATTGGTTGGGTGATGAATCAATAAGAGTAAATACATCCATAGAGTGAAGTACTAAAAATAAGAAACAATAGTTGGAGGATTTGTTGCAGGCATACATATGAGTGTTCTAGTATCCTAAAGGACTTCCACCTAAGAGAAAAGTGGAGCATAAGATATAGTTGTTTCATGAATCTCTATTACCAAATATTGGGTTGTATAGACAATATATTCTAGAAGTAGATGAAGGGAAGAAACAATTTCAATAGATTTTGGAGAAGGGATTTATTTGACCAAACACTTATCTTTGTGGGTCACCTATAATCATAGTACCCAAGAATGATGGGACTTGGAAAATGTGTATTGACTACAAATATTTGAACAAGATTACACTCAAGAATTGGTACTCTCTACTGAGGATAGATGGCTTGTTAGACAAATTGCAGTATGTCAAGTACTTCACCAATATGGATCTCAAATTGGAATACCATCAGGTATGTGTCAATGAAGAAGACACTAGGAAGATTTCCTTTAAGAAAAGACAAGGTTTGTATGAATGGTTGGTCATGCCATTTGGATAATGTAATGGACCAACTACATTTATGATATTGATAAATGATGTATTACGCCCATATTTATATTCATTTGTTACAATGTAATTGGATGAATTATTGGTTTATAGATCTACCTAGGAGTATCACATCTCGCATCTCATACGAGTGTTAGAAAATCTGAAAAATCACTAGCGTCTAGCTAACCTCAGGAAATGTGATTTTTTTCAATAGTCATTAGTGTATTTGGGGTATGTGATCGATGGATGGTTGCTAAAGATAGATCCTGTAAGGATGGATGCCATAATAAAATGGCTAGTTCCTACTAATGTCATTGAAGTTAGGATATTTGTTGGGGAATCATAGTACCTATGGAAGTTCATAGCATATGTTTTAGCATTATATGCACCACTCCACACCATAACATCAAGACGTAATATTTTCCAGTGGAGAAATAATCATGAAAATATTTCGACACGATAAAATGAAGGATACCTCAAGCACCAGTTCTCACATTTCCTAACTTGTAGAATCCATTTGAAGTGGAGATAGATGCAAGTTGGTATCCTATGTGAGAAATTTTGATACAAGGAGGTAAACCAATATGCTATCATTCTGAGATGTTTCATGGGGGGGGTTTGAACTACCCTACATATGATAAGGAAGTCTATGCCCCGATTCAAGTTGTTCATAAGTGGAAGCACTATCTCATGGGAAAGGAAAAAATTATTCACACTGATCACTATCTACTACAATATTTGTAGGCCTAAATTAAGCTACAACAAACTAAACATTACAACTTGAAGGGTTTTTTGCAACAATTTCATCTAGTCATCAAGTATAAGAAGGGAAGCACTAATAAATTGGTGAACATGCTTTCAAGTTCACCCACATCCAAGATTACATATTTGGGAAATATTATGCACATGGATGATTTTACCCACAATGCATACAAAGAGGAATACATAGAATATCAAGACTTTAAAGATGTATTTCAACAATGACAAGGGAAAATTCGTGTAGAAGAAGGTGACAGTAAGGATGACTATCATCGCCAAAATGGGTTTCCCTATAAGATAGAAAATATCTATGATCCTAACGGTGAACGACTGTAGGTTATCAGAGAGGCTCACACCTCCAAGTTTGCGAGACATTTTGGTGTTGAGAAGACGATTGCTAACTTACAAAGGTATGTGTATTGGCCTAGAATGCAAGAAGATGTAGCTCGATATATTAGAGGATGCATTCTTTGTTGTACCAACAAGACTAGTAATAGGACAAAAGGTCTATATGATCCCTTAATTGTACCAACTCAACCTTGAGAAATCACTTCGATGTATTTTGTGGGTGGTTTTCCAACAACCAAGAAGGGACACAACTATATTTTTATGGTAGTTTGCAGGTTGAACAAGATTTGCATTCGTATGCCTTGTAAAAAGACCGTCAGAGGACAAGAAGAAGAAAACATTTTCTTTGAATAAATATGGGTACACTTTGGGATACCAAGGACCTTCATCTTAGACATGGACACCATATTTTTCAATGCCTTTTGAACTACACTTTGGGAGAATATGTACATGAAGTTAAAGATATATACAACATTCCATCCATAGATAGATGGGAAGACAAAAGTAGTCAATAGGATGTTGGTACATCTTTAGAGGGGTTACAATCAGAAGAATCCAAAGATTTGGGATGAAAATATAATCTAAATTTGACACTCTTATAACAAATTAGTCCATACTTCTACCAATAAGACTCCTTTTGGAAATTGCTTTCGATATTTTCCACCTTTGCCCTAATGTGTTATTTATGGGAATCAAGGAGGAGTGAGAAAAGACAACACAAGAGAAGCATTGAAATACAAGAAGTTTGTTGAAAATATTAGGCAAGTCCATTTGTAGGTACAAGATATGATGAGGAATTCATAGGAAAGGTACAAGGCATGAATGGAAAAATAATTCAAAGTGGGAGACAAAGTTTGGTTACAGTTGAACATGGAAATACTACAAGGTCCTCGTAAGAAGATCAAGTTTCTGTAGTATGGCCCTTTAGATGTATTTGAGAAGGTGGGAGATAACGCCTATAGACTCATCCTACCCCCATACATGCACATTTGTTCAGTGGTGAATGCAGACAAATTTAAACTCTATGATCCTTCCATGTTGAATTAGGAGGAGGAGTAGGTATTACCTACCACAGAGGAATTAACACTATATTTTTAGGCATATTTGCGAGAGAAATTTTTTTTGTAGATGAATTCCATAACTACAAGAGAGGGGAAACATGACCTTTGGAAGATTGGGTTGAAAGGAAAGTTTCCAGACAAGGAAAAATGGTACTCCAGAGAGAAGGTAGAAAAAACATTTTCTCACCTCATTCAATCAAGATTTTGGGGACCAAAATCCTCCGTAAATTGGGAGGTATTATCTGTATTGGATCATCATATATTTTTTCGTCTATGTTGGTACTTTCTAGGTGCAAAACAATTGGAGGAATCGGCGTGTAAGGCCATTTTAGTGGCAGGTCCTAGTTTGGAAAATTAGGGTGTGGAACCTTCCAGAGACATTTTAATACATTACACAACTTCTTTTGGGGTTACATTGTCTGGAACTTATGCCAACTCCCTCAACAATGATCCACACATCAAGACCTTTCAATCTATGCAAACATCAGTACAATTAGAGCTCATATGCGAAAGTTGTGCCTCCTGCAAATTAACCTTCCTTGTTACCACCATGGTATGTGTGGATGCCATGTCAACCCCCATTACTCACACATATGGGGCTATCCACGTGTTTATTTTTAAGAATATTATAGAATATCCAAGCCTTATCACTAACTGAGGGTTGAGGGAGTCAAAACCCTTACCATATATGGCTAACGGGCTATGTTAAATATCGGGTTATTAGGAGGAAAAGGGGTTCCATTATTGTGTATTCTACTTGTTCCATATTTGAGAAGAGCATACAAGGAGAGGGATTTGAGAGCATAACAGAGGTAGGAGGAAGAGTCTGCAGTATCCATTCATTCCACATTGTCATGGGAAAATCCATAGTAAGTGTCTCCCTTTGTATTTGCATTTCATTATTGAAGAAAAGAGAGAAGAGGATAGCCTTGACCTTCTAGTTGGGTTTTCTCATGTATTTGGTTTCCCAGAATACATATTGTGTTCATTTGTGTGGATGGTGGGTTATTTTTCTTAGTATTTCATTTTCTAATTTCAATTATTTCATTAATTTGAGCATTAAGATAATGATTATAAATATGAGATCTAAGGAAAATAAACCTACATAGTAAATTTTTTTAGTTTAATACAAGATCTGTTGGTGAACTATTAAGTATAATATCCATGAAAGTTTATAGATCACTATGATTTTTCAAATGGTTGATTCCTTGTCTTTATATAACAAGATTTTCTCAATTTTTTCTTGTCATCCTTCTTTTCCTAAAAATTTTAGTCACATTGAATTGAGACATATTATTGAATCAATACTTGATCATATGCTTATAAGTCAAAATTGTCTTTCTCTAATAGTAGTTGACTTTTGAGATATTTTTTCTTGTTAAACATATCTTTTAATTTAGATTGTAGTGTATGCACTTCACACTTCATCTCCGAGAGATTAGTTTTGTTCACATAATTTGGTTACTAGAGAATCTTGTTTCTTTTTTAGTTCTTGTAATTCTTCATAACATTGTTGTGGTGATTCCTTGTCATATTGGATTGTATCATTTTGTATATGGTCTATATATTCTAATGAGGGAACTTATATGCATGATTCCACTATGAAATATTGTAATGTTATCCTCTTTTCCTCACAGGAGATTGTTAAGAATTTTTTTCTATGTTTAAAATGAAAATCCCCAATGTTTCCATCTAGATAGAACCTAGAATTATGTCAACCTTATTAAAGTAGATATTCACAAAATTGAATTAAAGTAGATATTCACAAAATTGAATTGGGATACAATTCATAATCATCAATCAATATTTGTAAGAGTTGAATTTCAAATTGTTCCTTTCCACTAGTGCATTTCTTTATGAATACCCTTGATTGTAGAATTAACAATGGATTCACTAAGTTGACATTAATACAATTTTTCATATTGTGAAAACAAATATCAAACATAATATCCTTTCTTTAAATATTCGATTTGAGTTTTAATAATCCCAAGCCCCAGGTTCAACTACCTATATTAGAATTCCTCCATTCCTCATCTTTATTTAAATCAAAATTTTCAAAATATTCAACACACCAATTAAATTTAAATTTAACTTGACACACTTTATAATTCTTCGGATGTTATTTTTCACCAAAAATTGACTTGGATTTGACCTTATCTTTTATCCCTCTCACTAGGTTTTACTTCTCACTTTTTTTACTTAGACTTTTCACTTTTCTCTTGATTGAAACTAAAAAATTAATTTTACAAGACTTTTCACTTTTCTCTTGATTGAAACTGAGAGATTAATTTTATAACCCTTAATTAAACCTAGGTAAGAATATATATTAGTAAATTAAATACTTCACCATGTATTCACCTTTTTTGTTTATCCACACAAGAAAATAAGGTCCAATATCATAAATGTAAATTTTTTCCTTAATGAATATACTTCTAGCTATACTCAATCATTCTTACTTGGCTTTTTACAAATCAATTTTATGATGGCTCCAACAATATTTTCCTTGCAATGATCTCTTGACATCTAATGTAATATTGGAGTGATTCCTTACATCTAATGTAATACTATAGTGATTTTTGTGTTGGATTTATTTTCTTCAACATAATGATATGTGTGTATAACCTTATTTTAGGTTTACAACTTATGTGTGTATTAAATTTTACTTCTATGTCACTATGGAATCTTTTGATCTACTTGATACTTCTTCACATGTACTTTAAAAACATTTGGAAACTTTCCTTTTTCATTACCTTTTCTTACCATGTATATGGAATTTCACTTTATTTATGTCAAGCATGGAATCTTTGTTTAACTTAATACTTATTCATATGCACTTTAAAATCATTTTGTAAAATATTTTTATTGAAGAATCAACCACAAGTTTGTAAATTTTTATTACCATGAGAAAATTAAATATCGACTATAGGTTAGAGAAACAAAATATCTAATATCAATTGAAGTGAACCAAGTAGTTCACTTCATGATGTAAACACTCATGAATATAAAACCCCATAAAATACATTACACTAGAAATAATTATTGTTTATTATTAACAATTATATTGTATAAGATCAATGGACATGCATAAGGTTGGATAAGTCACGTCATTTCAAAAAATACATGACTTATTGTTATTACATCATAAAAAACTTATGACTATTATAATATATGTTTATTCATTATTACATTATTATTGGTAATATATCTTAGGTATAATACATTTTTTATTTTTATAAAAAATAGAGATTTTTTGTATGGGATTGAAATTATGGAAATGTAGAAAGTTAAGTTAAAAAACATATCAATCAACTTGAAAATAAATTTGTGTAGATTTAATGAGACCTTAGTGTGCATTTTGGTTAAAACTAGTCAAATAGGTCAACTCATAGTTTTTATTTTTGTTGTTTTGGCAAATTTAATGTGAGCATTTAAAGATTCATATGGAAATTTAACCACATCCGTTTTGTATACAATGTTGAAAAATTACACTATATTATTATATATTTCATTTGTTTTTTCTTCACATAAGTCCAAAGTGCATTCTTTTGAGTCTACTAAAAATGATGAAACACTTCTTTTAAATAATTAGATTTTTTTTATGCATATCATCAATACATCAACCAATACAACATTATTTTCATTTCCTTTGAACATTAGTTTCCTTTATGTTTTATTACATGCATTAGGATCTCCCAACATACAATTATCTACACCTTAATATTGATTAAACAATTTCGTTTAGTGAAAAATAACAATTTTCACATTTTATTCTTCATATTTTCTTAAAATATATACTTTATCTAAATTTTGCACCCATAAAGAGTTAAAAAAAGAAAACTCTGTATACATGCTAAGGTGTGAAAGTCCAACGTACAATTATTTACACCTTAATATTGATTAAACAATTTCGTTTAGTGAAAAATAACAATTTTCACATTTTATTCTTCATATTTTCTTAAAATAAATACTTTATCTAAATTTTGCACCGATAAAGAGTTAAAAAGGAAGAAAACTCTGTATACATGCTAAGGTGTGAAAGTCTACATGAATAAGACTTTGAACAATTGATAAGAAAATAGAGATTTATCACAAGAATCTTCCAAAAAGGCATGGAAAATATGTTCAAAAGTGATTATAATGATCGCACAAGCGAAAAATAAGATATGGTATAGCATATATCTTATTGGTCTAATGTTAATTTTGTTCTTCGCTTATTTGATCAAGTGAATTCCTACAAACAAGTAGCATATGGATGCTATTTATAGTTTGAAAGTGATGCACGATAAAAGAGTTGTTTCAAGTTTACAATAGATTTTTAAATTAAAAGATAATATTGATAAATTAATGTAGGAAATGGTTAAATTTGTGAGGAAATGATAAATAATATTGAAGATGGTTGAATATGATATGAAGAAATGGTTTTTAATATTAGAGAGTGGGTTATTAATTTTTAAAAATAGAAGTGGTTTTTAATATTAGAAAGTAAGTTATTAATCTTAAAAAAATAGAGTGTAATATGAAAGAGTAGGTTATTAATTTTCAAAAAATAAAAGATATGATTTTTAATATTAAAGAGTAGGTTATTAATCTTAAAAAAATAGAGTATGTTACTCATACTAAAAAAAATGATTCATAATATAAAGGAGGTTACTAGTTTTAAAAAAGAGTTTGAATAGAGTTTAAAAATTTCATAACAACTCTTCATTGCACTTAATACATAATTATATATGTCAATTTTAAATGAAAATAAAAGAGAAGGAAGTTGAAACTAAAAAATTAAAAACTAATTAGAATGAAAATTAAGTCTTAAAAAAATAATGAAAAAAATCCTTTAAAAAATGAGTAATATAATTAAGAAATTAAAGAACATGATTATATTGCAAGTTAGTGATCTAAAACTTCAAAGTCTATCATATTGAAAGAACATAAAAATGAAAAATTAAACGATAATATATAGTAAAGATTAGCTACTTAAAAATGAAAATAGAACAAAAAGAACAAATGAAATGATTAATGAAATGAGTGATAAGGTCAAGGAACTAGAGAAGAACAACATGTTGTGAGTTGATGTGTTGAGTGACATGCATTTTCAAAATGGTAAGAGAGCATATTTGGGAAATAAAAAGGAGAACTCTTAACTAGTTAAGAAATAAGATTAATTCCTTAAATGTTCAAGATATAATTTTTCAAAATGTTATTGTTGTAATGCCCAGCTTATGTATTACATCTATCCCATCACTTCAAATTTTAGCATGAATGGAGAAACTAGATGAGAAAGATGCCAAGATCTTTGAGCTAAGAAAAAAATTAGGAAAACCACAAAGCACAACATTTGGGTTGTGAATCTGAGATAAAAACCTCATTGGAAGAGTTGTTGATTTAGAATGAGTTCATAGTAGGAAAAATCACAAGTTTTATAATGGGAAGATGACTTACCATAATAAGAGAAATAAAACATAATAAAAGATCTAAACAATGAAGTGGAAAATATGAAGATGAAATTGAAAGTAACAAAAAAAAAAATGATAACAACTAAAACTGTATAGATGAATGAAAATACATGATAAGAGGTATAAAAAAACTATGGAATTATTGAAACAATGGTTAAATAAGAGAAAATTTTCATATGAAACATCTCAAAGACCTTACAAAAGTCATCACCATATAGAATAAGGTGGAATGATTGTTGTACTAAATAGTTTGTGTACATTATACACACATTATGGATTTATGGTCTTAGAGACATTCATTGCATCTCACAAATAATAGGGATCATTCCATATTTTATTTTGATTAGTTCTATTGAATAAAGAGTTTATAAATTTAATATTTTATTTTATTGTAACGAACCGCCTCGTTACGACAACCGTTCGAGTGATCGGTGCAATTTTTTTTTTGTGTGTGTGTTTAAGGTGTGTGCGCGCGTGTGGAAGTAACAACATACTTAACTCTACGTCGCCACTTGACGACCGACAAGACGCAACCACAACAAAAGTAAAACTGACCACTAAATACGACTGACCTCCCACCTGTCCTACCCTGCAAGGTTAGGACCTCCATGACACATAAGCAACGCTCAAGCCCAGGTTCCCATCGCCTTTAACCATTTAAGGTCTTAGGGCTGGCGACTGTTCTGAGGAACATGGAGGTGTCTACATCCCACCCGACACAACAGACCAAGCAACCAACTGACCACGCTCAAGTGCAACATACATAAGAAGAACAACTGCGCTCCTTACGGAAGGCGCGTGACAAGGGGACTCCAACGACAGAACACAAATTCGACAATATTTAACTGAACAACATCCCTCATTACTAACTCCGAGTAAATTTACTGCATATCAATCCGGGCATTCCACTGAGTATGTCTTATCAATGTCAGGAGACTATACTAACATCATGACAAGATAACCATACCACATCCTTTCTAAGTACAACAACATTGATATAAATGAAGGTCATACGATTCAACTCTAATCTTGCCATCATATTTATAAGGTATGAACCACACAATCTCCTATTCAACAATACATTACAACTAGGAAATTTTATAAACAAGGTTTCCATGACATTGGTAGGCCACAACATTTTTCTATAAGTTACCGATATATTAACATTCATTAACAATATATTCAACCACACATTGACAATATTAACGATACGTACCATCTTTAACAATGGCATCACATTAAGGTAACAACACCTTGAATATTCTAACATAACCCTATTTTAAATAGCATCATAAATGAAGGTGTCATCATCTTAAAATTTTACCCTATAACCTCACATTTAAAAAAAAAATAATAATAATAAATAAAAATAAACTTATTAAATGACACCCCTTTTTAGGACAAATATTCGAAATATCCATCGTGTTTACAAATGACAAGATATAGCAAACACTAAATTTAAATGACCTTTAACAAGCGGCCCCATATATAAAGATAATTCAAAGGTCACCTCTAAATAGCAGTAATTAAAAGGACTCAAGTAGCCTCATACTAAGTAACATCAAGCATACCCGTATTGACATTACCATCGCATATTTTAAAAAGCAATATGTAAAATAACCTTATTATAATGTCAAATTAGGAGGACAACGTCTGAAATTTTACAACCTATCATTAATTATAATTGACAATGATCAAGACGACCGTTAATTAAAATGTCAGCAATTAAAACTTCAACAGAATTTAGGAGTGGCATCCATTGTAATGAATCAACAAACGTTTTAATTAAAATGTCGTTGGAGGTCTAAACTGTTTGGATAGGTGGTTAGGAGGAACAAAAGGTGTCAGCATATTAAATTTATAATATGATCCCATATTAAGTTAGCAACATAATTAAATCACACAAATAATCTAACCAGATCTAATGACACCCCTTAAGAATACTCGAGAAAGACAATAGCAATTTTAAGGATGACAGTGATAATAAATAAAATGTCATTATATAAAATCAAAGGAATATAGGTAATAAATTATTGGTGTTTTTCCATGATGATCTAAATCCCGGAGTACCCTTTTAAATCGGAGAGTAAGGGAGTTCAGTATCTCTATTTTCAATGATACGTTCTGGCACTCTCCGAATTCAGCATGCATTTAATTAATTTTTTTTAAACTAAATACCACTGCCAATAATCTATTACATCATTTATTATAACGGAGCTGGCAGTCTACAGTGAGCCCTTGAAGCGTGCGTTACACCATTTAATATTCTATATTAGGTACCACCTTAATATTGATTACAGCGTTGATTCTGACGGGGTCAAAGAAAATTTTCATATGAAACATCTCAAAGACCTTACAAAAGTCATCACCATATAGAATAAGGTGGAATGATTGTTGTACTAAATAGTTTGTGTATATTATACACACATTATGGATTTATGGTCTTAGAGACATTCATTGCATCTCACAAATAATAGGGATCATTCCATATTTTATTTTGATTAGTTCTATTGAATAAAGAGTTTATAAATTTAATATTTTATTTTATATTAATGTAAAAGTTATTAGTGTTTTTCAAATATTAATCATTATAATGATTATCTTTCACATTTTGCAATTTAGATTAGATACAATATCTTCCTAATATATTAATGTTATGTTTGCTTTGATATATTTAACTTAATGTATTTTAAAATTATCTTCTATCATATTAAGAAGGGAGTTGGTATGTGGTATTCACTTTTCTTAAAAACTATGAAAAAATGCTAAAGTATTTGCAAACTTTAGCTTTAACAATGATGAAGAATGTAAGTAATGTTTTAGATAACTTGTGATTATTTTGCAAGGAGATTGAATGCCTATGTATATATTGTGATAGTTATTAAAAAAAAAAATAGTTTAATTTTACAAAATTCATAATGTTTTACCCGTTCTTGTAATGTAATGTCTTCAAACCCTCCACCAACATTAAATTACAAAATATTCATTCAGTGATTTTAGATCTTAAATAAGCTAATATATACATGTTCTCTAGTAAATATATGTCATCAGTGAATTCACTCCTAAATGTTTAAGAGGCATGGATGGTGTACCTCATTCCATTTTACATCCTTTCATTAACTTAAAATGCATGTCAATGATAGATAACTACTAGCATAAAGTCAAATGTAGTTATGAAAACAAAGTATGAACAAATTTATGAGAAGTTAGGACAATACACACTTTTTCATATATAATAACTTCTTGTAACATAAAAATATGAGGTTGAATTAAAAAACATTTACTACAAATTTCATGTTTTAACAATTTTTAATTATTTTGTATTTTAATTTTATTTTTCATTACAAATAAATAGCTAACTACCACTTTGAAAGTCAAATTTAGTTATTACAAGAAGGTATGAAGAAGCATGATATGATTTCCATATATAATAAATCCTTGCAACATGTATATGGTTGCCCTAAAAAACATTTAGTACAAAATCCATGTCTTAAATCATTTAATTATTTTGCATATTCACTATTTTTTATTTTTTTCATCATAATACTAAAATGTACATAAGCTAATGGAAGGTTAAAATCATGATTTTTCAATTTTTGTGTGTTTCTTAGAATATTATTAAATGCTTAATGCATCTCAATATTCTTTTAATGATTTGTATACAATGTTTATTTCTGATTATCTTGGACTTTTTTTACTTTACTCTCTTTTTTATTTCACTAGAGTGGCATGATTCCAATAGCTATCACTATAACCTTTTTCACATATGACACATAGGGCTAGTGGAAGTTTGAACTAGTAAAGTCACAATGAGTTCCTTAATAATGCACTCTCAATGAGTACCTTAATAGTGCACTCTCGGCCTTTTTTTACTTTACTCTTACTTGTGATAACAACACCAATTTGGATATGGTTGTTGTTGCTTCTTGATTATCTTGGACATTTTTTTACTTTAAAGTTTACTCATACTTGTGATAACAACAACAATTTTTATATGATTACTATCTTCCATCATTGGGATATCAACAACTATCCTTTTAATTTTTTATAGTTCACCTCTTTATCCTATTTCATTTCTTGAGAATGAAACAAACACTTTACTATGAATCATAACTTCAGTCATTGGGATATCAACTACACAACTTCCATCATTGGGATACCAACCATAATTACCCATGCACTTCTTGTATTTCATTTCTATAGGACGAAACATCCATTTTATTGTTATTTCTATCTTCCATCATAAGGATGTCAACAACATCTACCTCTTACATTTCTTCTATTTTATTACTTTTCTTACATTTTTCTTAAGCATGAAATATCCAAAGTTTTACTTTAATTATCAAAAAACATCATTTCGTATTAGCTTCTCAACTCATTTTTTTTGTTTTGTTTGATGACTTTTCCCTAGCCCATTTCCTAAAATCATCAAGATTTATAGAGTTAGAGTGCAAGTGAAGCACATTTTTTTCACACAAAATCATAATGATATACATTAATAAATTTAATTGAAGGGAAAGTCATGTTGTTGCTTTCTTGTGTTAATTATTGTTGCTTTCTTGCTTTAACAATATTTTCTCTTTTACCATTTCCAAAGGAATACCTTAATAATGAAAAAAGTTTATCAAATTGCTATGCTAAAACATGTTAATAGTTAAACATGCATATTATAAGTTGTCTTGCATTATGAAATAAAAATAGAATGAAATATCATTGAAATGTAAGACATACTTATTATTGGTGGGACGATTAACAATTTTTTACACTCTTTACCTCTATGTAAAACAAAATTGTTTCACTTGTTGAGAAGTGACCTCAAGCAAACAAGTTGCTCACTATTCTAAGATTTCCTTATTAAGTGGACATTTTGACTTGTCATATTCAATACAAATTTAACTTGTAGTATTTTGAGTGCATGAATCTTCTTTGTCTAAACTTTTTGAAAGTACCCTCTGGTTTCATAACAAATTTGAAATATTGTGCTCCCATTTGATTTAAAACACAATCTATTGTATTCAAATGTGTTTCTATACTCCTTAGCAACTCCTCTTCCTCTTCCTTCCTCTTCCATGATTATTATTCAAAATTTTAATTTATTTATTCTTAGACTTCACTATTTTATTTCTTAATAGTCCCAAAATATAAGAATGAATAAATCTAATCATCTCAAAAACATGTGCACTTCAAACATATATATAAAAAAATATCTCATATTCTAAAAAACAAAAACATAACAAAAACTAATCACCGACACTTAGTGACAAATATGTTTATATTCTTAACAACAAAAACATAATAAAAACCACTAATTGACAAAGATATCAATCCTACATAAAAAAAAAAAAAAAAAATGGCTCAAAATGTTTACATTCCTTCCAAATCATCTAGCTTGAAATCCAAAATGAACTAGTGGTTTAAAGTTTCTCTGAGGATGTAAATAAATACAATGATACCATCATTCCTCGTATGATGAATTTAACAAAAAATAGATGTACATTTACTCATCTGCTACATGCGAACGATGTCAACTGACACTTTACCATGTATATAGATTACTAGTGAAAAGACTTCTTAACTAAAAGGTGGTAAATAATTCACAAGTTGTACTACTCACATAACAACTAATAAATCTCCTATGCTATCACAAGGAGGGATGCCCTATCATTAAAAAGATCGTAATGAACTTTGAACGGGTCCTAAATCAGTCACATTTTGTACAAGAGATCTTAACGCATGCACAACTATATGGTTCAAGCTATTATATATATATATATATATATATATATATATATATATATATATATATATGAAAGACAGATTCAAATGAGTCAAGCTATTATTATTATTTATATAACAGATTCAATTTATTCTCAATATTATAAAATATTGTGGACAAGTTACGTAAATTGCGTATAATATATATTCTAAAATGTTGATATTGTGACGTCGAATAGTTCTATGATTTTAAAGCTGTTTGGCTTGAAATTGTTTTTAGTAAATCATGTCATTTCTTCGTTTTCCTCGGAACAGTTAAAAATTTCTTGAACTCCAAGTGGATAGTGGAATGATTGTAGGAAGAATGTGAATTGAATCGTGAAACCGGTTTTTTATTTTAAAACGATTGTAGTGGTCATTTTGAATTGAATTTTAAAAGCAATTTTGGATTTTAAAGTTTTAATTTTAATAGTAATTTTTTAAATTAAATTTTACGTGTTTAAAAATGGTTATAATTTAAAAGATTTCATATGTATGAATATTTGATAAATTTTAAATTAAAATGATTGCATAACTAAAAACGTTCAAAAGATGGGTTGCATTTTAGATAATCAAGTTGTTTTTAATATTAAAAAAAGTTTTGAAATAAAAGTTATTTAAATTGTATTTTTTTTAATATTATGTTTTTTCTTATTTTATATGATTATTTTTTTTTTAAATTAAATTTAATTTCAAAATATTTGTCACAATTTATCTTTTTAATTAGATCTTAATAATATTTTAAAGAAATCTAAGTAATTTTTGGCTTTTCATAAGGTTATATAGTGTGGTGCGGGAGGCATCATAAAGTTTAGTACAACAAAGGTATTAAATTGGTTCTTAAACTATGGAGCTGGCACAAAGGCAAAGGCTGAGCTCATGGGATCATGGGCAACCCTCACTCTGGCAATCTTTTGGTCGACTGAAAAACTTCTAATTTTGAGCGACTCAAAGGTTATAATAGAGTAGATAAATCAAAAGGAGCAACTTCATGCCGTGGGATCACAACAAAGAGGCGGACTTTCTCTCAAAAAAGACACTCAAGAAACATAAAGGCAGATTGTCTTTTTTTTATTTTGAAAAATGAAACCTAAAGTCAACACACAAATCTTAACATTTTTGAACCATATCCGGCCTAGGGGACTGAGCGCATAGCAGAGCTTTGTATTTTGCATTTGATACCGCAGATTTATACTTTTCCCACTTTTTTGTATGTATCTTTGGATTAGACTGGCAGCTTGTCCAGAAACAATCTATTGTGTAAATGAATTTATACTTTAATATAAATTTGGGAAATTTATTTGTTTAAAAAAAAAAAAATTAATCATTTACAAAATAAAGATTACTTAAATTGTGTTTTCTCTTATATAATTATTAATAAAATATAATATATAGTCCTTTTTAAATGTTAATTGTTATTAATTAAAAAATAATAATGTTTTAGTAATGATTATTTTATATGATTAGTCAAATGAATCAAATTGTTCTCAATATTAAAAAAATCTTGAAATAATGGTTACTTAAATTTTATTTTCTCATACATATGATTAGTAAAGTATGATATATAGTCTTTATTTTTTTAATGTTAATTTTTATTAATTATAAAAAATAATTTTTTATGAGTAATTATTTTATATAATTAAAAAAAGTCTTGAAATAATGGTTACTTAAATTTTATTTTCTCATAGTAAAGTATGATATATAGTCTTTATTTTTTTAATGTTAATTTTTATTAATTATAAAAAATAATGTTTTATTAGTAATTATTTTATATAATTAAAAATCAAGTTATTTTCAATATTAAAAAAAGTTTTGAAATAAATATTGCTTAAATTGTATTTTACAATATTAAAAAAAATCTTGAAATAATGGTTATTTAAATTTTATTTTCTCATATATATGATTTGATTAGTAAAATATGATATATAGTATTTATTTTTTTAATGTTAATTTTTATTAATTATAAAAAATAATTTTTTATTAGTAATTATTTTATATAATTAAAAATAAAGTTATTTTTAATATTAAAAAAAGTTTTGAAATAAATGTTTCTTAAATTTGTATTTTAGTCAATTAGGATATATTGTCTTTTTTAAAATATTAATGGTTATTAATTAAATAAAAAATTAATGTTTCATTAATAATTATTTTATTGGTTTTTGAATTTATAGTGTTAAAAAAATCAAAATTAATATTTAAGATTAGTTATACTATATTTATGGTCAAAATAATAATAATAATCTATTTTTAAGGTCATGGCTTAGCACACTAAATTGGTGTATTCTTGTTTGTGGGACAAGGGACCCCCCTCCGCCCAACGATTTGACTGGTAAAGTATAAGAAGGTATATATACCCTACCCCCCTCTAGATTTGAACCTGTGACATCTTAAGAGGAAACACATGTTCTTAACCATTAAGCCCACTCAAGCTGTATATAAAAAGAAATAAATAAATCTAGAAAATATAAAAAATAGATATAAATTATTTTCAAATTTGAATATCTATACTATTAATTTATATACTAATATAATTTAAAAATGCACTTAAAATAATAAAAGGAAATAAATAAATCATCAAAACATAAAACATTTCCATACCATTAATTTATATACTAGTATAAATTATTAGTGCACTTATTATAATAATGAAAAGGGAAAAAAATTCCTATATCATTAATTAATATTTTGGTACAATTTAAAAATACACTTAAAATAATAAAAATAAATTAATTAATTAAGAACATATAATTAAAATAAATAAATAAAACATAATTAAAATTAGAAACAAAATATTTTAAAATTTGAATGTCCATATCGTTAATCGCCAGTACACATCAAAACATAGGAGGTGGTAGAAGACGAGGGTTGGTCATGGATGACCAACTGAGCTTGTTGTTGAGACGGGAAGGGATGGGACAAGACGGCTGGTGCAGGTGGTTTTGGAGCTCCTTGAAGGAACTTAGTGACCTCGGCAAGTCGTGGACAATCCTTCGTGTAATGATCATCACCACAGATAAGGTAAGGGTATCATGGTTTGCGCTTATCCCGATCGTCAACAGAGGTAGTTTTGGTTTGCTCTGCTGGAGAATTATTTTTGCCCTCCTTGTTCTTACCTCTCCCCCTTTTAGATTTGTTTTTACCGGCTAGGGTAGATTGGACTACATTTACCTCAGAAGTCTTGTCGGTGGGAGGGGCAGGAGACGGAGCATTTTGAACATTAGAAGAAGTAGATTTAGGGTTGGTGCTTGAGGCAGAATGTGGTTGGGCCTGGGTAGAGCCAATCACACCATCAGCTGCATGCGAGGCAACTGGAGTAGTTGAAGTGCTGGAAGTATTAGGACGAGGTAAGTCAGGTAGTAAATCGTAAAGGGTTCCTGTTTGTGA
The DNA here is from genome assembly GCA_009831015.1 of Picea engelmannii. Taxonomy (NCBI): domain Eukaryota; kingdom Viridiplantae; phylum Streptophyta; class Pinopsida; order Pinales; family Pinaceae; genus Picea; species Picea engelmannii. Next base: position 187,066 of record ML788257.1, read on the forward strand.
GTAAACGAGGTCAAGATATTGAGCATGACTTATAGCCTTCTCTTTCGTGACTACGCCACCCATGGCAATGTCTTTACTTATGTCGTTCACAAATGATTTTCTGAACCACTCCGCCAGCAACTGATCGGGGAGCTCAAGTTTAATGAGACGTTGTCTCCTTCGCCACTCATGGATGTGATCAGATATATGAGTACCTTTGTTATGTTTGAAGGAAGTCAAAATCTCGGTCCCCGTGTCATAACGGATCGGTAATTGGTAATGCGTAAGGAAAGCCATAGCTAGGGTGTTGAAGTCAGAGAAGAAACCTCGTGGCAATTCGATATACCACTTCACAGCAGAACCTGTGAGGGTTCGTTGAAAAAGACGTAAACGAATAGAGTCATCCATCAACGAGTTGGATGAACACCATAGGTGAAAAGTCATAACGTGATTGTTGGGGTCCTCTCCCACTTTGCCGTCGAATTTAGGAATGTCCGATGGAATCGTGGCTGGTATAACAGGCCATTGGGGACAGTGATGAATAGGATCATTTAAAATCCTTGACAAATCCGGAAGATCCAAAGTGGCGAGAAAGGGTAACTGTCGATTCACCTGCGGGTACTGGTGGCTTTGGGGAGGAAGCCCTATCGGCAAACCAGTAGGACCATAAGCAGTCTGCATATAATGTGAAGACCCAGGCATATTCGGTGGTGGTTGGAGAGGATAGTAGCTCATAGGATTATACCCAGGAACAGGGGATTGAGTTTATTCGCCCCCCAAATGGGATTAAATGAACCTGGATATGGTTGGCCCATACTAGGGGGTGTTACGGACGCAGTTGGGAACTGCTGTCCCCCAGACGTTTGAGGAGGATTTTGTATCAACTGATTCCAATACTGGGCCAAGGACGGAGGTATGTTTTTCCCATAAGGTGGGGTCGGTCCTCCCATCGAAGGTGGTGTGCCAATTGGGGGCGATGTTCCAATTGGAATTTGCCAACTAAGAGGGGGTTGAGTTATACTACCTTGATGAAATTGTCCACCAATCAGAAACTGGTAATTTGGAGTGAATGACGGAATAACGCCACTAGGATTAGGATTTCCAGTAGAAGACAAAGAAGGTCCTCCAAAAGGAAATTGAGGGAGTGTTGGAACAAAACCAGGAAGAAAGTGCCCAGAAGAAGAAGAACCACTAGGAGAGCCGGATGGAGTTTGCGCAGGAGTAGGAATGGAAGCATTCAACACACGATATCCAAGTGGTAGTGTCGGAATGACATTGGGCGTTCACGGTGTGTTGATGGGAGCAAGATTAATCGCAATAAACCCGGTTGGAACACTTGTAGTAGCTGTGAGATGGGCCATTTCGGCAGGGACTGTAAAATGATAAGTGGTGGTCAACGGTACTGTCTCTGTACTAGAGATTTTGGAAATCATAGGAGAGTTGATTTCGGAAATCGTAGGTGAACCTGGACCAAAAAGGTCCCTTCGAAAAACGTCCGTAGACCAAAAAGGATCTTGGTCCCCAGGTCCAGATGGAGATCCGGAATACACAACAATTAAGTGTCAGGAAGAGTTTGCTCGCATAAAACATCTCTCAGAATCGGGGTGAATTCGAAAGTCCTCTCGAGTATTTGTAATTCAAAAATGTTCTAGAGAGTCAGTGTGTTCCACTTGTGGTGTGGTGATGACTGGGACTTCACTTTGCCGAGGAGAGCCTACATGTGTGCTTGTAGGCAAGGGTTGAGAACCTTCCAGATGCTCTGGAGATAAACCCTGCATTCTATGTGAACGATGTGGAGGAGCTATTGTAAACGAGTGAAAAACTCCACGAAGAAAATCCTATGGTCAACTTCGAGAAACAAAAAACACACACTATTAAACAAAATCTAGGAAGCAACACCAAGAAAACAAGACCTTCTAATTTCGAAGCCACTAGTTGGTGATGAAATCCAACGTCGCAACAACGAGACGATAAGGGGTTGGGCTAGGGTGGAAAAGTTACGCTAACGACCTGCTTAACGGACTTACACCCTAGTGCAAGATCCCACACATAATCGTGGGTATACCCTCCAAGGAGCCCGAGTGAGTTTGGTCAACATCAATTCCAGGTACTGTGAAGACTTTCCCCTTCACAGTCACCTCATGTAAGAACCTAGAAATATAGGCAACTAAGGTCACCACCAACAACAATAAAGCCTGGGGGAACAGTCGATAGTATGATCCACACGCAAGGGCAGGGTATCTATCTCGAAATCAACTCAAAAGGCTTCCACTCATCATTGTGGGTATACCTCTGAGTGATCCCCGTAATACGTGCAATCTCTACATTGATATCAACAAAGCAGGGTGAGTAACTCTGTCAATATCAATGCGACCTCGTGCTTGACCCTTGTGTGAGAAGGAATTCCCAGGACAAGATGTTGCAAATGGAATTTAACACTCCCTAACACAAGATGCTATTTTGTGTTTTGTGCTTTTGGAGAGTGTATCTCTCTTCCTACTCCAAAGCGCTAGCCTAGCTAAACGTTGGTGTAATAGAGCCCTAGAAAAGAGTTACTAGATAAATTTTACAATTGCGCAGTGTTATTAAGAGTTGTTGTTTACTCAAAGGAAATAGAGATGAAACTTATTTTGTATGACTTTGACCCAACAATTCATGGATGAGAATGAAATGTATCACTTTTCGTTCAATGAATCCTATGTATGGGAGGGAAATAGAAAGTTTTCAGATCAACCTTGAACTACAATGCAAAATTTCCTTTAAAATGCAAATGCAACAAATCACGTATCAATAACAATTCTTTATTGCTTCTTTTTCAATAATTTCAACAATTGATTTTCAATGGTTTCGAAGACGAAAAAGATTTTTTGAAAGAAAAACTGTTGTTCACTTTTCAAAAAGGACCCACACCATGATAGTGAGAGTACTGAAAATAAAAAACCAATGAACAAGCCATGATAAAAAACCAAACCACTCTTTCAATGAAAACAAAAATAAAAGAAAACCAATCTAGTCTTTTCAATTGCATAAGAAAAATGATCTTTCAAACAATGAGAAAATGATAAAGACCAAGAAAACTCAACTTTCAACCGATCACCGGTCCTTAACTAATAAAAAACACTTAGATTCTGAAATCAGAGAGTATGGTTTTTCCAAGAAAAGTCAAGACAAAAGTGACAAGACAAGCCTGGAAATCCTAAGACTATCCATGCATGAAAATGAAGACAAGAAAGACATCAATCAATGGTCCAAGAAACTCTTATGAGGCACCTAGATTGATCTGGGCAGTTGAAGATGCCAAAACTCAAATCCAAAAATTTGAAAAAATAGGTTCGCAGGCTGAGAGTGTTACACAGTGCGAGAATTAAGGATTCTCGCAGGTGACCCTTGAGCAGAGTGCGAGAACCTCACACTGAACCTAAAGGCAGGATGCGAATTATATAGATTCTCGCAGGCTACAGTGAAGTGTAGTGAGAGAAGCTCTGAAACTAATCAAATTTTTGGAAAATGAAACAAAATTTGAAAAGGCCTCTGGACCCAGAGGGTCTATCAGGATATCCTGAAGACTCAGAGATTGATAGGAAAGGAGAAAAGTAAAACAAGAGCAAATGGCCACAGAAAAACACCAAAATCCACAAAGAAAAATGGATGTTCCCCAGTGGAGTCGCCAATTTTGTTATCGAACTAATCGGTAGGTGCGGGCACTAACTAATCTCCCTAGATCCACCTGGATATAAAACAAAACAGGACATGACATGACTCTTTCCCTAAGTTTTGACTATTGAATTAGATAGTAGGAAGGAACAAGTAACATACCTTAATATCACTTCCTAGGGTCTTTGTTGCTCCCTCTTCGCTCCAGTGCTCTCGTGAGGTCAAGACCAAGACAACACAAACCAACCAAAGTGAAGATAGAAAAATATATTCAACAGTCAACCTATGTGTATGATCAAGGAATTACACAATAAAGTGAAAATAACTTTATGGGAAAGGGACATGCCACTGTATCATATTGATTGAAAGTAAAGATTACAACCTAATCGCCTTGATGTCGCAAGCTTCCTTTCGATGGCTCTTGGCTCCAACACACACACTTGCTCAATTCTTGTATGAAGAAGATCAAATCCTCATGATAGACTTGCTAGAGTCTCTAAGCTACTGTTCAAGCTAAGTCCTTCACACAATTCTTTCACCAATTCTCCAATGAATCTTGCTTAACCTTTTCCATGAGAATTCCCTCAATATATAAGAGAGAATGAGTTAGTTACTTGGATAAGAATGATCCTACAATATTAGGGAATCCAGTACAAGGATAACCATTCGAATGCCAATCCATCCTTCTAGAAGATTCCCTTCTAGAAACATCGAGAATTCATCTTTTTCCATGCTTTAGGAAGAGTTCGCACCCCAGCTATTCAACACAGTGCGAGAAGTTTGCACCCCAGCTTAAAGCAGCCTGCGATAACTAGGCATTCTCGCACCCTGGGATACTAGCAGCCTGCGAACCCTCTTGAGTTTTCTGGGAAGAGATGAAAGTAACTTTTCTCAGGAGAAAGTTCTTATGAAGAGCCTAAGTACACCATCATCAATACATCATCATGACGACCAAAATCATGGGTAACAGAGCCTTCCACTTCACACCAGATGCAGTGGGGGAAACAGAGCACACTCATGCAGGTGACTCAAGAGAAAGGGGGCTTCCCACGAAAGATGGAGACTCAGGGCAGGCCATGCACATGGCCATGGACGGGGAATACATGCCCAGAGAAGAAGAAACACTAGGTGAGTATGTTGCAGCAGGAATGGGCTTGCATGCGCGTAGGGAAGTGGGAGGCACATAGTCCAATGACAGACGGGAAGGGGGTGACTCGGATGCAGCCACGCATGAGAAGATGGAATGGAGGGGGGTAGATGTCGAAGAGGAGCCCTGGGACCAAGCAACCTATGCCTCCTCTCCATCAGGATGGCCAGGTTACAAGCCAAGTGTATGACCAACATAGGGGTCCATATATCACCATTTGTCTTAGGTTCGGTTTTTTACTATGGCTTTTAGTTTGCTATTTCTTAGCTCTGCTTTCAGTTTCTATAAGACTGGTAGTCATTTTGATCCCAACACCGACTAGATGAACTAGTTTCCCCATAAAGAAGTTTAGTTATTACAGTACGACACTATTGCACATTTTGTAACTCTTATTTTTTTAAGGTTCCTTATATATAAATTCTTACTTAAAAAAAATAAAGAAGAGGAGGAAGAAAATTGGATCTGCATCCATTATTCATACTAGCTCCCACATAGTACCCATAACTAGCTTATTTGAGTAGCAAATTTACTTGGGGAGAAAGACAATTAAAGAAAAATGAGTTGCCGCCCGGCAATAAGATAAGTAAGTTTATTATAATTTTAATGGTTCGTCAACAAATTGCAAATTGTTCATCCTTTTCTATTATCAATATATCTTATTTTACAATTTCCATCCCCACACATATCACAATTTTAAAATGTCAATAAAAGAAATACATTTTTATGCACATTGTTTTTACAATGTTTACATGCATAGTGTTATATGCTTGATTTTTTTAAGATAGACCATGCAAAATATTTATATTTGTATTTGAAAATGGTTAAAAAAAATGTTAATTATTTGAAATTGTCAAATTTAGAATCATTTTCTTTAAAAACATAAAACCAAATTTATATGAATGTAATTTAAAAATTACGAGACATTTTCTCTTAATATATGTATCACACCTTAACTCTGTAGCTATTTGACAATTTTCTCATTTAAAATCTTTCTATAACTTCAAAAAGTCAAATATAAAAATAATAAATTTATATAAATATAAAATTGGTATTTCATAAGACCCACCAAATTGGTGTATAAGATCTTCTTGTTTGTGGGACAAGGGATCTTTTACGTCTAGCGATTTGACTGGTAAAGTTTATGGAGGTATACATACCTTACCTTTTTCTAGATTTGAACTTGTGACTTCTTAAGAGGAAATGCATGTTCTTAACCATTAGACACACTCAGGATGTATATACGTGTATAAATGGAAATGGTTAAGAAGTTATATATCATTTTTTTTTTTATTATACTGGGAAAATCTATCATTCTTAGTTGTTATGTGTGAATGTAAGTTGACTCATCACCATTATTCAATGAAAACCATGTCATCTACAAGATTGGTGACTTGCAAAGGAATATACAAGGGGCATACATTCACTCCTCACTCTTGCCAGATACCTCTAATACTTTTAGGTCATACTCAACCAAACATTCCTCTTTTAATATAAACTATAAACTAGGTATTAATTTAATAAATAATTAAACTTAGTATGAATACTTTTTAAAATTGCAATAGGGTACATTATCCTAATTTCAAATATAGAGTTAAGTCAAGGTAAACACTTATATTATATGACCTCTACCTAGTGTCACCCAGTACTTCAAGAATACTATCTGAGTTGAAACCGTCCTTATAAATCAACAACGGATAATTTTATTGTTTTTAATGTTAATTAACAATTCAAGTGATATTACCATCTTAAAATAAATAAATTCAAAACTATATATATATATATATATATATTTCATAAATTTATATATTTAAAAGTTTTAAAATTAAAATAATAATAATAATAAATTTAAATGTAAAATTAATAATTTGTAAATTTATAAAATAAAATAAAATAATTAATTAAAATATAAATAAATGCTAATTCAAATGTTACTTCAATTGGTTGGAGTTAATAATATCAATAAGTTGTTGATAATAAGAGTGATACCAAAATTCTCAAAATGAGGTGGCAAACAAAGGAGAGTTTTTTTTGAGAGAGTGTAGTGCATCGATACAATAGGTTTTATGGTTGCAATGGTGAATTTGGACCAAATTTGTGTGATTGATAAGGGTAGAGTAATGGTTGGGATTTACATCATGGAATGAATTGGCAAGGGAGTTCTTATAGACTTTATAGACATAAAAATTAGGTAATAAAGGTTTTTGTCACAATTAGCTCCATATTTGGTGGAATTGAGCTCGTTTTGGGCATTTGGAGACAAGTTTGGCATCCCCTAGGCAATGATTTTCTTCATGTTCTTATAGTTTGGGTTTCATTTTTTTTAGCTATCAATGTGACGGTTGGCTTGGTAAATCATTTAAGTTTACTAGGTGACACAAGTGGTTTCTAGGAAGAAAACACTACTACTTCCCTATCTTGAAATCATTTTTTTCAGTTTCTCCTGTATTACAAATCCCTTGATCTTGTGTTGGTTATGTTCTTGTTCCTTGGTTGTAATTTGTCCCTAGGTGGTTTCAATATTTGGCCCCTCCCGAGTTTGGGGTTTTCTTTGTTTGGGGTTGTCAAAATCTCTTCTCCATCGTTGAGGGCAGGGTCAATCTTGAAAGGGATAAGTGTGGTGGTCAAAGGCATAAGGTGAAACCATTCCCTACTCTTAAGAACCTAGTTTTTTTCTCAATATTACATCCTCCTTTAACACGGTCTTCCTTGCCATAGGTTTTTGCTATGGTTTTTGGCATTGTTTCTATTTTGGGATATATTCCTCCAATACACCTTTGTCCTTAGTGGTTTCTCATGAGTCCTGGCCTCATTCTATTTTCAATCATGAAACCTACTAGCCATTATGTTGGCCCTATATATATAATAGGAGTAATACCTTCAAAGGTACCCATTTGGCTCCTAAAACTTCCCCATCCTTGAAGACTCCCACGTGCCTTATGAGGGCTCACTTGGACATGATGAGGGCCATTGTAATACCCCTATTTCCCCCAACTTGTAATTAATCATTAATTATGATCACCATGCTATGGCATGGGAGAAATGTAAATGTATTATTTAGATTTTCCAATGGCTAACTGTGGGGGTAAATCCTTGAAGTATTGGCCATGATATCACTAGAGGAAAGAATGAGGAAACTGTGGAGAGGGTTCATTAGTTGAAATGACCCAAATTCCCTTTGCTGAGATAATAAGCCTCATTCAAATCCCAAGTAGAGGAACCAGTTAATGAAGGAAGGACTAGTGGTTGGATAATAAAACACCCCCATGAATGGAAGCATGGGCTGACTGAAGGATGTCAACCCGAAGTACCGTAGAGTCTGGCAGACCAGGTTGACCCAAGTTTCCTTCTGACAGAAGGAACATGATAGGTCGAGGACCATATTGGGAAATGATATAGAGAAAATAGAGACAAGGAGAAGACCACCGGAGGGAGAAGGCACATAGGAGGCTCTGCAGAGATAAGGAGAGACACTAGACAAGAACACATCCATAGAGGGGAATGCGTGACCTGGATATGTGGAAGGAAAGAGGAAGGTTGCGAGCTTGATGCTGGTTAATACTCTGATAAACCTCGTAGGGATGTTGTGACAGAGAGAAGGCCTTTGTGAAATGGCATAGTTCCCTAGTGATATCATGGCTTGGCATAGGGGTGGCCAGAGTGATAATAATGAATGCCTCTGAGCCTATGGTTGGGTGGAAAGGAGAACACCCATATTCAGTTGGTTGGTTGCAACTGTAATAAATAAGTACTATTTTTACCCTGCGCACTTGAATTGAAATGCATGATCGAATGTCTGTGTCCTTGACTAAGATTTGTAGTGTTTGAATTATAATTCTTAATGTTCTTTTGTAAATTGTTGCCTTTGAATGGTTATAAGATGACCAGTGCGGCCTCTGGGCTGATTGGGAAATACTGAAGGTATTATCCCCAGGGATCAACTTCACAATACTAGAGTCAGGGTAGACTCCACCAGACTACTACAGTCCTATTGATTCTCCGAAGGTGCCTTTCCATGTGTTAGAACCTATGTTTTGTTAGTGAAGGGTGCTTCCTTCAAACCAATAGCCTAAGAGACCATAGGCTCGTGCCCACAGCCTTAAACAAATCTCGGCTAAGAGTCAAGATTATAGCCCAAGATTCATTAGAGTGTCCATGTGACCAAGGCCTGGGAACCTTGTGCTAGCCTGAAAGGATCTATCCCTTTTGGCTTTGGGACTTCGGAACTTACAACTCCACAACCCTCGAAAATAGTTGAAGTGTGGAGTCGCGAATTGATGAAGGTCGTAGATCTAGGGAACTAGTGGATATATCTCTTAGTCGTTAGATCGAACTTAGGAAGGGAAGCGTTAAGTGCTTTCATGAAGTTATACTTCGGGAGGATATGAGTGGTCTAGCGCCGAAACTCTCGAATGTCGAAGTCGTGAAGTTAATAGGGACCATTGAATGTGGAGGGACATGTGTCCACAGATCAACGACTATCCGGAAGTTTGAGTATTCGGTGGTATAGGGACGTGTGAGTTTCCCTGAAGCTCTGTGAGCCAGAGTAAATCATGGTCGTGAATTCTAGATACACGCGGCGACAGATCAGGCGTAGTCCGAAGAGGAATCCAGAAGATTTACACCAAACCCCCAAATGTCGAACTTTCGAAGTGACGTGGACCGTTGATCTTTGGATCCTTTGGGATCCCTCTCAACCGTCAATCTAAGAAACCACCCTTGATTACCCAATCGATCGAGAATGCCTCGTGAAGCGACACATGGCCCCTACTTGTCCCTTGTCTAAGGTTGTCTATCGAATTAGAGTTGTTAGATGAGAGGGTATGTGGAAAGAAATCCTATAGTCTGGAGACTTGGTATGCTAGAGGAACCTGGCCAAGAATCTATTAAGTGTGAAAACCTTCGAAGTCGCGAACGCTGAAATGAATCTCGACCATTGGTAGGATGAGGACACGACGTTAGATATGAGAGTATGGAGACTGGGCTCTTCGAGGAATTTGCGATGCGAGGAGTTGGTAAGCTCCAAAGTTTGGAGCCATGAAGTAACAAGAGTCATAGATCTATGGATCTACGTGGACTCTTACTAACCATGAGATCGAAGGGTTGGGTAGCTATCAATCTAGGATGACGTGGCATCCTAACGTCATTCAAGATGATGTGGACCCACATTACGTGTTCCAAGTGTCACCTAGATATGGTGAATTCAAAAACCCTTTATGCCTATTAGAGCATGACACTATCAGCCCCTAATGAGGACACGTGTCCCCCCTGGCCCTTGTCGCATGTCAGCTTCTTGTTCATGCATGCCTAGCCAATGTGGATGGTGATGTGTCCGGGAGTCTGAGAGTCTGGATAATTTTATGAGTTCAAAAGATTTGGGCATAGCATGGTAAAGGAGCATTCAACGATGATCACCGATCGTCGAATGTCGAACATTCAACGACGATCGTCGATCGCTGAAATGCCAAAAATGTAGGACATCAATTGCTGACTGCCAAACGTCAAACGCCAAAAAGGGACGTTCAATGCAAAATATCAAATGTAGAAAAGAGATGTTCAACGCAAAACACCGAACGTCGAACGTCAAAGAGGGATGTTCAATGTAAAATGCCGAACATTGAAAAGGGACGTTCAACACAAAATACCGAACGTCGAAAAGGGACTTTCAATGAAAAACATCGAACACCGATTGCCAAAGGGCCAAGGCCACACGACGAGATTTCAAAACTTCGGGGGGTGAGAAAAAGGGGTGCTCAGTGCTGATCACCAAAGACCCCAACTAATAATCACCCAAGTAACTTTGGGAGGCAATAACGTGCAGACCAGAGCTCAGATTTTAGTGCGGTGACTGTTATCGCACAGTTCGTAGGAAAGGTTTAAGTAGCTTGGAGTCAAGGCTCAAACTGGGGTAACAGGAGCTTCCCCACCCACTGTCACCTCGATGGGGAGCTCTGTCTATTTAGGGTGGCTAATCCCAAGGGAAACGTCCCTAGTAATCTGGGGCGTTGAAGGAAAAGGGTCAAGGTTTCAAGAATCAAAGGTTAAGATAAGCCTTCCCTTCACAGATTACTGCCAAAAAGATAGTCAAAGAAAAGGTATTCCACTGAAAGGCACCTGCTTGCAAGACAAGGCAAATAATACTAAAAATGTGATGCAGTGGTTAGTACTTCAAAACATTGATGACTATCTTTAACATATATGAGCAATATTGAATGTAATTATTGACGAAGTCAATGATTGCAAATAAAACTTATATTTTATGTCACTTCTTCAATAAATACACAAGAGATATTGGCATTCAATGTATGAAATCAAATCCTTATATTATCACAATGCAATAATCATCATAAATCTGCTCATATATAAATATTGTTGCTGCGTCACTATACAGTTTTAAGGGTGACGTCAGCCCTATTTCTGGTTGGTTTTAGCTAGACAAATAAGTGGACGTTTTGTTAAACAAGCCAATGAAAAAATGCTCAACACTTAAATGTTAATAAAACCACAATGTTTCACACTAAATAAAGTTTAAAAGGAGTCCTAACGTCATCAATATTGTTGCTGCTACAAAGGTGACGTCAGCCCTAAATTGAGGTTAGTTTAAGAGGCAAAGAGGTGGACATTTTGCAAATTAGACCAATGAAAATATTCAACACATCAATGCCAATCAAAGGATGACCTAGCTGCAATTTTTATACCAATCAAAGGTTCAATAAAGGCATGACGTCATCTTAGGGTTAGGGTTAGTGTTAGTGAAATCGTTAGGGTTAGTTAGGGTTTCAAATTTAAAGAGTTTGAAAGAGTTGTTTTAGCACATAAACCTCAACGTTTTGTTCTTAGACTAGTGCCTTGGGTTAATGGAGTCAAATGGAGAAAGGCTAATGGCTTGGAGAGACTTAAACCTA
>ML788257.1:221923-233407 GCA_009831015.1 Picea engelmannii
TTCATTTGTGTGGATGGTGTGTTCTTTTGCTTAGTCTTTCATTTTGAAATTTCAATTATTTCATTAATTTGAGCATTAAGCTAGTGATTAAAAATATGAGATCTAAGGAAAATAAACCTACATAATACAAAATTTTAGTATAAAAAAAGATTTGTTGTGACGAATTGTTCTAGTGGAATATCCATGATAATTTATAGATCATATTGGTATCAAAGTATTTTTCTTTGGGGTATTTTTGGAAAGTTGCAGGATCCAGGAATTGTATTAACAAGAAAGTTGTATAATCCGAGCCATGTAGGATGAGTCTATTCACAACAATCGTTGATATCTAGCGGATGAGATAATTTTGAAGCTAGAAGAACAAGTCATTGATATATTCTATAATATGACCCTCCTCATGGTAGCTCTAGAAAACAATATTGGACCATTTGGGGAGGTTGGAGGCTCTGACTCAAATATCAGATCATAAGGGAAACCAGGAGACAATGAAGACCCATAAAATGAGTCAAGGAAAGAGATTGAGAAAGAAGCCAAGTTCTAGTTCTATTACCCCTTCATAATATTTATTTAAAATGGAATCGAAAGTGGATATGAATCAATACCAAGGTGATATCAATGCGGTAACATTGAATCATTGGTTGCAACAACTGAAGTTCTATTTTAGTGTCCACCGTATAGAATAATACCATAAGATTTTGTTTTCTAGACTAAAATTAGAGGGCCATGCATTAACCCGATGGATAATTCACACATAAACACTTAGGCTAGAGGGTGATCAACTGATAACTAAGTGGGAGGATTTAAAAACCCTCATTAAGTCCTAATTCTACCCTATCGGGTAACCAATGGATCCATTGGAATTACTTTAGGAAAAGAAAAGGGCAGAGTGTGCATGAGTAGACAATCAAATTCAGAAAGATGGTTATCATGCTAGGTATCTCTCCCAAGAACCTAGATGTAATCCTCAAGGGCTATACACATTCATTTGTGAAAGAAAGTGATTCTCTTCAAGCCTAGGAACGCTGATGAGGTCTACATGAAATCACAATATCTAAAAAATATAGGCCACAAGAAAGGACAACCAAGTGGTTCCAACCAGAAAGAGCACCAAGACTCTTCTAAGGAGAGGAAGAAGAAGTGGAAACAGAAAGACAAGAAGTTGAAAACCACTACAAATTAGTTCAAGGATCCAAGTAACCACTGTAACCATTGAAATATTGATGGCCACACTGAATAAAAGTGTTGAAAACTACATCCAAAGCTGAACCTAAGAAATGTAAGAAGGATGCCAAGAAGAAGAACCTTCTAGCCACAAATTCAAGAAATCAGGTAGAGAGTAGCCCAAATGTGGATGAGAATATTGCCTATAGTTCAGTGCAGAAGGAAGTGAATTTTAGTATCCTTCATCAAAAGGAAGAGAAGGACATGAAAAAATTATTTCATATCACGATCCACATCAAGAGTACCAAGGTAGATGCTCTATTAGATTTTGGGTCATAGGCCAATATCATAGAAAATGATTTGGTCAGGAAGCTTCGGTTGGAGCTTCATGATCATCCTAGCCCATATCCATATGGGTGGGAAAAAAATTATGCAAAGATCAAGGTCACAAAATAGTGTAAGATCAAATTTGTTGTAAGTGCAAATTTTATTGATGAAGTGGAGTTATATGTAGTGCCCATTGACATGTGTGGAGTAGTGTTTGGAATCCCTTACATGTATATGAGGGATGCAATATTCAAGAGGGGAGAAAATCGGTATCACATGATCAAGGATGGAAAGTATTTCATCATCAATGCACATAAATATAAATCGAATATCTCATTGGTAAGTGTCGAGTGATCCAAAAAGTTGGTTAGTTCAAGTAAGTATGTTTTTTTTTTTTACAAGATAATTGGTTGGGTGATGAATCACTAAGAGTAAATACATCCATAGAGTGAAGTACAAAAAATAAGAAACAATAGTTGGAGGATTTGTTGTAGGCATACATATGAGTGTTCTAGTATCCTAAAGGACTTCCACCTAAGAGAAAAGTGGAGCATGAGATATAGTTGTTTCCTGACTCTCTATTACCAAATATTGGGTTGTATAGACAATATATTCTAGAAGTAGATGAAGGGAAGAAACAATTTCAATAGATTTTGGAGAAGGGTTTATTTGACCAAAAACTTATCCTTGTGGGTCACCTATAATCATAGTACCCAAGAATGACGGGACTTGGAAAATGTGTATTGACTACAAATATTTGAGCAAGATTACACTCAAGAATTGGTACTCTCTACCAAGGATAGATGACTTGTTAGACAAATTGCAGTATGTCAAGTACTTCACCAATATGGATCTTAAATCGGAATACCATCAGGTATGTGTCAATGAATAAGACACTAGGAAGATTTCCTTCAAGAAAAGACAAGGTTTGTATGAATGGTTGGTCATGCCATTTGGATAATGTAATGGACCAACTACATTTAGGATATTGATAAATGATGTATTAGGCCCATATTTATATTCATTTGTTACAGTGTAATTGGATGAATTATTGGTTTATAGATCTACCAAGGAGTATCACATCTCCCATCTCATACGGGTGTTAGAAAATCTAAAAAAGCACTAGAGTCTAGCTAACCTCAGGAAATGTGAATTTTTTTAGTAGTCATTAGTGCATTTGGGGTATGTGATCGATGGATGGTTGCTAAAGATAGATCCTGCAAGGATGGATGCCATAATAAAATGGCTAGTTCCTACTAATGTCATTGAAGTTAGGATATTTGTTGGGGCATCATAGTACCTATGGAAGTTCATAGCATATTTTTTAGCATTATATGCACCACTCCACACCATAACATCAAGACGTAAGATTTTCCAACGGAGAAAGAATCATGAAAAATATTTCGACACGATAAAATGAAAGATAACTCAAGCACCAGTTCTCACATTTCCTAACTTGTAGAAGCCATTTGAAGTGGATATATATGCAAGTGGGTATGCTATGTGAGAAATTTTGATGCAAGGAGGTAAGTCAATATGCTATCATTCTGAGATGTTTCATGGTGGGGTTTTGAACTACCCTACATATGATAAGGAAGTCTATGCCCTGATTCAAGTTGTTCAGAAGTGGAAGCACTATCTCATGGGAAAGGAAACCATTATTCAAACTGATCACTATCCACTACAATATTTGTAGGCCTAAATTAAGCTACAACAAACTAAACATTACAACTGGATGGGTTTTTTGCAACAATTTCATCTAGTCATCAAGTATAAGAAGGGAAGCACTAATAAATTGATGAACATGCTTTCAAGGTCACCCACATCCATGATTACATATTTGGGAAATATTATGCACATGGATTCTTTTACACACAATGCATACAAAGAGGAATACATAGAATATCAAGACTTTAAAGATGTATTTCAACAATGACAAGGGAAAATTCGTGTAGAAGAAGGTGACAATAAGGCTGACTATCATTGCCAAAATGGGTTTCCCTATAAGCTAGAAAATATCTATGCTCCTAACGGTGAATGACTGTAGGTTATCAGAGAGGCTCACACCTCCAATTTTTCAAGACATTTTGGTGTTGAGAAGACGATTGCTAACTTACAAAGGTATGTGTATAGGCCTATAATGCAAGAAGATGTAGCTCGATATATTAGAGGATGCATTCTTTGTTGTACTAACAAGACTAGTAATAGGACGAAAGGTCTATATGATCCCTTAATTGTACCAACTCAACCTTGGGAAATCACTTCGATGTATTTTGTGGGTGGTTTTCCAACAAGCAAGAAGCGACAAAACTATATTTTTATGGTAGTTTGCAGGTTGAACAAGATTTGCATTCTTATGCCTTGTAAAAAGACCGTCAGAGGACAACAAGAAGAAAATATGTTCTTTGAATAGATATGGGTACACTTTGGGATACCAAGGAGCATCATCTCAGAGATGGACACCATATTTTTCAATGCCTTTTGGACTACACTTTGGGAGAATATGTACATGAAGTTGAAGATATATACAACATTCCATCCATAGATAGATGGGAAGACAAAAGTAGTCAATAGGATGTTGGTACATCTTTAGAGGGGTTACAATCAGAAGCATCCAAAGATTTGGGATGAAAATATAATCTAAATTTGACACTCTTATAACAGATTAGTCCATACTTCTACCAATAAGACCCCTTTTGGAAATTGCTTTCGATATTTTTCACCTTTGCCCTAATGTGTTGTTTATGGGAATCAAAGAGGAGTGAGCAAATACAACACAAGAGAAGCATTGAAATACAAGAAGTTTGTTGAAAATATTAGGCAAGTCCATTTGTAGGTACAAGATATGCTAAGGAATTCATAGGAAAGGTACAAGGCATGAATGGAAAAATCATTCAAAGTGGGAGACAGAGTTTGGTTACAGTTGAACATGGAAACACTACAAGGTCTTGGTAAGAAGATCAAGTTTCTGTAGTATGGCCCTTTAGAGGTATTTGAGAAGATGAGAGATAACGCCTATAGACTCATCCTACCCCCATACATGCACATTTGTTCAATGGTGAATGCAAAAAAATTTAAACTCTATGAGCCTTCCATGTTGAATTAGGAGGAGGAGTAGGTCTTACCTACCACAGAGGAATTAACACTATATTTTTAAGCATATTTGCGAGAGGAAACAATTTTTTAGATAAATTCCATAACTACAAGAGAGGGGAAACATGACCTTTAGAAGATTGGATTGAAAGGAAAATTTCTAGGCAAGGAAAAATGGTACTCTAGAGAGAAGGTAGAGGAAAATTTTCCTCACCTCATTCAATCAAGATTTTGGGGACCAAAATCCTCCCTAAATTGGGAGGTATTATCTGTATTGGATCATCATATATTTTTTCATCTATCGTGGTACTTTCTAGGTGCAAAATAATTGGAGGAATCGGCTTGTAAGGCCACTTTAGTGGCAGGTCCTAGTTTGGAAAATTAGGGTGTGGAACCTTCCAAAGCCATTTTAATACATTACACAACTTATTTTGGGGTTACATTGTCTGGAACTTATGCCAACTCCGTCAACAATGATCTAGACATCAAGACCTTTCAATCTATGCAAACATCAGTACAATTAGAGCTCATATGCGAAAGTTGTGCCTCCTGCAAATTGACCTTCCTTGTTACCACCATGGTATGTGTGGATGCCATGTCAACCCCCATTACTCACACATATGGGGCTATCCACGTGTTTATTTTTAAGAATATTATAGAATATCCAAACCTTATCACTAATTGAGGGTTGAGGGAGTCAAAACCCTTACCATATATGGCTAACAGGTTATGTTAAATATCAGGTTATTAGGAGGAAAAGGGGTTCCATTATTGTGTATTCTACTTGTTCCATATTTGAGAAGAGCATACAAGGAGACAGATTTGAGAGTATAACAGAGGTAGGAGGAAGAGTCTGTAGTATCCATTCATTCCACATTGTCATAGGAAAATCCATAGTAAGTGCCTCCCTTTGTATTTGCATTTCATTACTAAAGAAAAGAGAGAAGAGGATAGCCTTGATCTTCTAGTTGGGTTTTCTCATGTATTTGGTTTCCCATGATACATATTGAGTTCATTTGTGTGGATGGTGGGTTATTTTTCTTAGTATTTCATTTTCTGATTTCAATTATTTCATTAATTTGAGCATTAAGATAGTGGTTATAAATCTGAGATCTAAGGAAGGTAAACCTACATAGTAAATTTTTTTAGTTTAATACAAGATCTGTTGTTGAACTATTAAGTATAATATCCATGAAAGTTTATAGATCACTATGATTTTTCAAATGGTTGATTCCTTGTCTTTATATAAAAAGTTTTTCTCATTTTTTTCTTGGCATCCTTCTTTTCCTAAAATTTTTAGTCACATTGAATTGAGACATATTATTGAATCAATACTTGATCATATACTTATAAGTCAAAATTGTCTTTCTCTAATAGTAGTTGATTTTTGAGATATTTTTTCTTGTTAAACATATCTTTTAATTTAGATTGTAGTATATGCACTTCATCTGTGAGAGATTGGTTTTATTCACATAATTTGGTTACTAGAGAATCTTGTTTCTTTTTTAGTTCTTGTAACTCTTCAGAACATTGTTGTGGTGATTCCTTGTCATATTGGATTGTATCATTTTGTATATGGTCTATATATTCTAATGAGGGAACTTATATGCATGATTCCACTATGAAATATTGTAATGTTATCCTCTTTTCCTCATAGGAGATTGTTAAGAATTTTTTTCTTTGTTTAGAATGAACATCCCCAATGTTTTCATCTAGATAGAACCTAGAATTATGTCAACCTTATTAAAGTAGATATTCACAAAATTGAATTGGGATACGAATTCATAATCATCAATCAATATTTGTAAGAGTTGAATTTCAAATCGTTCCTTTCCACATTTGCATTTCTTTATGAATACCCTTGACTCTAGAATTAACAATGGATTCACTAAGTTGACATTAATATAATTTTTCATATTGTGAAAACAAATATCAAAGATAATATCCTTTCTTTGAATATTCCATTTGAGTTTTAATAATCCCAAGCCCCAGGTTCAACTACCTATATTAGAATTCCTCCATTCCTCATCTTTATTTAAATCAAAATTTTCAAAATATTCAGCACACCAATTAAATTTAAATTTAACTTGACACACTTTATAATTCTTTGGATATTATTTTTCACCAAAAATTGACTTGTATTTGACCTTATCTTTTATCTCTCTCACTAAGTTGTACTTCTCACTTTTTTCACTTAGAATTTTCACTTTTCTCTTGATTGAAACTGAGGGATTAATTTTATAACCCTTAATTAAACCTACGTAAGAATATATATTAATAAATTAAATACTTCACCATGTATTCACCTTTTTTTTTGTTTATCARCACAAGAAAATAAGGTCCAATATCATAAATGTAAATTTTTTCCTTAATGAATATACTTCTAGCTATACTCAATCATTCTTACTTGGCTTTTTACAAATCAATTTTATGATGGCTCCAACAATATTTTCCTTGCAATGATCTCGTGACATCTAATGTAATACTGGAGTGACTCCTTACATCTAATGTAATACTGTAGTGATTTTTGTGTTGGATTCATTTTCTTCAACCTCATGATATGTCATGATATGTCTGTATAGCCTTATTTTAGGTTTACAACTTATGTGTGTATTAAATTTTACTTCTATGTCACACTTAATGTTATAATGGGAAGATGGTAAATAATGGGAAGATGACTTACCATTAGGAAAAATCACAAGTTTTATAATGGGAAGATGACTTACCATAATAAGAGAAAGAAAACATAATAGAAGATTTAAACAATGAAGTGGAAAATATGAAGATGAAATTGAAAGTAACAAAAAAAAAAATATGATAACAACTAAACCTATATACATGAATGAAAAAAAAGAAAATACATGATAAGAGGTATAAAAAAACTATGGAATTATTGAAACAATGGTTAAATAAGAGAAATTTTTCATATGAAACATCTCAAAGACCTTACAAAAGTCATCACCTTATAGAATAAGGTGGAATGATTGTTGTACTAAATAGTTTGTGTACATTATACACACATTATGGATTTATGGTCTTAGAGACATTCATTGCATCTCATAAATAATAGGGAACCTTTGGGAGCGTCCTTCTCAATGCCTGGGCATTATCCATCCAATACATTCTTTTCAATAATGTAGAGATCAAATCGCTCAGAACCATTCCATATTTTATTTTGATTGGTTCTATGGAATAAAGAGTTAATAAATTTAATAATTTATTTTATATTAATGTAAAAGTTACTAGTGTTTTTCAAATATTAATCATTATAATGATTAATATTCACATTTTGCAATTTAGATTAGATACAATATTTTCCTAGTATATTAATGTTATGCTTGCTTTGATATATTTAACTTAATGTATTTTAAAATTGTCTTCTATCATATTAAGAAGGGAGTTGGTAATATGGTATGTGGTATTCACTTTTCCTAAAAACTATGAAAAATTGCTAAAGTATTTGCAAACTTTCACTTTAATAATGATAAACTTTTTTGAAACTATTATTTATATTTTAACTGAATGTAAGTAATGTTTTAGATAACTTGTGATTATTTTGCAAGGAGATTGAATGCCTATGTATATATTGTGATAGTTATTAAAAAAAAATTAATTTAATTTTACAAAATTCATAATATTTTACCCGTTCTTGTAATGTAATGTCTTCAAACTGTCTACCAACAATAAATTACAAAATATTCATTCAGTTATTTTAGATCTTAAATAAGATAATATATACATGTTCTCTAGTAAATATATGTCATCAATGAATTCACTCCTAAATGTTTAAGAGGCATGGATGATATACCTCATTCTATTTTACATACTTTCATTAACTTAAAATGCATGTCAATGATTGCCTAAAGTCAAATCTAGTTATGAAAACAAAGTATGAACAAGTTTATGAGAAGTTAGGACAATACACACTTTTTCATATATAATAACTTCTTGTAACATAAAAATATGAGGTTGAATTAAAGAACATTTACTACAAATTTCATGTTTTAACAATTTTTAATTATTTTGTATTTTAATTTTATTTTTCATTACAAATAAATAGCTAACTACCACTTTGAAAGTCAAATTTAGTTATTACAAAAAGGTATGAAGAAGCATGATATGATTTCCATATATAATAACTCCTTGCAACATGTATATGGTTGACCTCAAAAACATTTACTACAAAATCCATGTCTTAAATCATTTAATTATTTTGCATTTTCACTATTTTTTATTTTTTTCATCATAATGCTAAAATGTACATAAGCTAATGGAAGGTTAAAATCATGATTTTTCAATTTTTGTGTGTTTCTTAGAATATTATTAAATGCTTAATGCATCTCAATATTCTTTTCATGATTTGTATACAATGTTTATTTTTTATTATCTTAAACTTTTTTACTTTACTTTTTTTTATTTTACTAGAGTGACATGATTCCAATAGCTACCACTATAACCTTTTTCACATATGACACATAGGGCTAGTGGAAGTTTGAACTAGCAAAGTCACAATGAGTTCCTTAATAATGCACTCTCAATGAGTACCTTAATAGTGCACTCTCGACCTTTTTTTACTTTACTCTTACTTGTGATAACAACACCAATTTGGATATGGTTGTTGTTGCTTCTTGATTATCTTGGAAATTTTTTTACTTTAAAGTTTACTCATACTTGTGATAACAACAACAATTTTTATATGATTGCTATCTTCCATCATTGGGATATTAACAACTATCCTTTTAATTTTTTATAGTTCACCTCTTTATCCTACTTCATTTCTTGAGAATGAAACAAACACTTTACTATGAATCATAACTTTAGTCATTGGGATATCAACTACACAACTTCCATCATTGGGATACCAACCATAGCTACCCATGCACTTCTTGTATTTCATTTCTAAAGGACGAAACATCCATTTTATTGTGATTTCTATCTTTCATCATAAGAATGTCAACAACATCTACCTCTTACATTTCTTCTATTTTATTACTTTGCTTACATTTTTCTTAAGGATGAAATATCCAAAGTTTTACTTTAATTATCAAAAAACATCATTTTGTATTAGCTTCTCAACACATTTTTTTTTTGTTTGATGACTTTTCCCTAGCCCATTTCCTAAAATCATCAAGATTTATAAAGTTAGAGTACAAGTGAAGCACAAATTTTGCACACAAAATCATAATGATATACATTAATAAATTTAATTGAAGGGAAAGTCATGTTGTTGCTTTCTTGTGTTAATTATTGTTTCTTTCTTGCTTTAACAATATTTTCTCTTTTACCATTTCCAAAGAAATTCCTTGATAACGAAAAAAGCTTATCAAATTGCTATGCTAAGACATGTTAATAGTTAAACATGCATATTATAAGTTGTCTTGCATTATGAAATAAAAATAGAATGAAATATCATTGAAATGTAAGACATACTTATTGTTGGTGGGACAATTAACAAATTTTTACACTCTTTACCTCTAACTAAAACAAAATTGTTTCACTTGTTGAGAAGTGACCCCAAGGAAATAGGATGCTCACTATTCTAATATTTCCTTATTAAGTGGACATTTTGACTTGTCATATTCAATACAAATTTAACTTGTAGTATTTTGAGTGCATGAATCTTCTTTGTCTAAACATTTTGAAAGTACCCTCTGGCTTCATAACAAATTTGAAATATTGTGCTCCCATTTGATTTGAAAGACACAATCTATTGTATTCAAATGTGTTTCTATACTCCTTAGCAACTCCTCTTCCTCTTCCATAATTATTATTCAAAATTTTAATTTATGTATTCTTAGACTTCACTATTTTATTTCTTAATAGTCCCAAAATATAAAGATCAATAAATCTAATCATTTCAAAAACATGTGCATTTGAAACATACATATAAAAAAACATTTGATAGTCTAAAGAACAAAAACATAACCAAAACTAATCACCCACACTTAGTGACAAATATGTTTATATCCTCAACAACAAAAACATAATAAAAACCACTAACTGACAAAGATACCAATCCTACATAAAAAATGGCTCAAAATGTTTACACTCCTTCCAATTCCAAATCGTCTAGCTTGAAATCCAAGATGAAATAGTGGTTTAAAGTTTCTCTAGGGCTGTAAATAAATACAATGATACCATCATTCCTCGTATGATGAATTTAACAAAAATATATGTACTTTTACTCATCTGCTACATGCGAACGATGTCAACTGACACATATATAACTTTACCATGTATATAGATTATTAGTGAAAAGACTTCTTAACTAAAAGGTGGTAAATAATTCACAAGTTGTACTACTCACATAACAATTAATAAATCTCCTATGCTATCACAGGGAGGGATGCCCTATCATTAAAAAGATCGTAAGGAACTTTGAACGGGTCCTAAATCAGTCACATTTTGTAAAAGAGATCTTAACGCATGCACAACTAGTAAATCTCCTATTAGTATTTTAGGATTTAACGTACGTTTTCTTCTTGAGATGATCTGAAAAGATTTCGAAAACGCCAGATAAATCTTCCACTAACGTAAAGATTGACAAGACATTAAAATATATACAAATCAAATGCGTCGAGCATGATCACTTTTTATGATAAGAATAATCCAAAACAATGATGAACAAAGAACTGTAACTCTGAAATGAAATATATAGATGAAATATATAGATGGGGCGTTGTTTTGTTTTTTTAGCTGGTATCACGGGATATAAATCTGCACGAAATTATTATATTTTGTTATTTAAAATTTATTTTTGAATGTAGAAATGGATTAAGTATGTTGAAAATTCTCTGAAATATTTAGATTATACAAAGATAATCACTCAAATCATCTTTCCATAATAACATTCTTGGAAATATATATATATATATATATATATATATATATATATATATATAT
>ML788257.1:257882-277982 GCA_009831015.1 Picea engelmannii
AAACCAACGAAAATTTGATTATGGTAGTGGGTATGTTACAGCCTGTTAATTTCTCCTTCGCATTCCACAATGATCCCCGATCATCGATCTAATTGAATGACTGGTGTTTGATCCGTTAAATCCAGTGGATATTGAAGTCGATATGATGAGTGAGATCGATTTTCCCTCCAATGAACGATTCACATTCATCTCCTCTGTCAAGTTCTTGATTTACTTGGTTCGATCAGGGTTTTCTTCATGAATCATACTCTACTTGGGTATCCATGGCATACAACTGGCTTGCACAAATTTCGTGCACAACATTAAGACAATAAAACATTTTAATACATGTCCTATCACATCTTTATGCACTTCATCACATCATCCTTAATGTTTTCATGAATGCAACACAAAAAAGTCTTGATTGTTTCTACAACAATATGACCATCATCACTATTGTGTCAAAACATTTACTTTCATCAGTGTACCATCTTTCTCATCCCAGAGAAAACATAATACTAAACAATAAAAGAATTGAGGGCTCTCCCCTTCTTCCAATTGTTCCTACATCGCCTGGGAATTTTCATCCCAATTGAGTTATCTCTAAGGCCTCATTGCCTTTTCTTAACATGGCTTCAACCAAGCCTATTCAATCAAACATATTCATTTATTTATTTATTAGTCTTCGATTCATTACATGATGTTTTCAAAATGTAATCCAATATTCTCTCTCACAGACACACACACACACACATATATATATATACATATAAAAGATTGTAGCTCACTTCTTAATTCTCAACAACTATTAAGGTTGTGACTATGTTCTCCTGAAAGAGTCTTCACACAACTCCTCCACAGGGAACTCCCTTAGCATGCAAATTCCTTATTGCATATCTATCACCACCTGTGATGGCCTCAACCTTGAGTTAGCTTCAACTGTTTACAAAATATTCCATAAGGAATATAAACATGCATCTTTGTCATGCATCCAAATTATGTATCCACACATATTTTGGTTTTGTTAACTTACATCCATGATGTAATTAACCATATGCACAATCAAAAGCATGTGTGTAGCCGCCATAGGTATATTTCACAGCCTACATACATATCTACTTTAAAATTAGTCAACTCATGATTGTTCAAAATCATTCTCATGTGATCCTCAAGGCATAATCATTTTCCTCTTATCCTGACAACAGACCATCCTTGCTCATTTAATCTTTCATTTATTTATGTTGGCCTTTCTTGGGGAAATGGAGTACATTCCCCTTAAGCTGTCACTCAAAACAAAAATTTCACGACTCTTCAAAATGGAGTCAACCATGCATCTATGGTATTCATTCAATCTTGGCAAGTGCAATGCTTGTCTCTCATTTCACTCATTTAGGGAGTCACCTCATGCCTTTAGTATACCTATACTCTTACATCATAAATCTGCATCACTTTGAAATTCGAATCTTTCATACCTAACTGGTATTACTATCAGGCTTCATATTAAGAAGCTTCACAATGCATTAAATCTATGCACTCAAGTATAGACACACAAAGACCAAATGTTCATCATGCAAGCTCATTGCTTGCACCTTTTTCCATATCATTCACACACATGGACATATCAGACTTCTATATACTTTTCTCAAGGATCTTCCAATAATTCTTATGGTAAGTCTCATAGGGACACTCAACACTGATATTCCCCCTTAGTTTAGAGCTTGCAATCATATTATTCCTTTAAGCATGTATACACATATTTGTATACTTGTAGGGGCACCTCTTGCACCTTTTCACCTCATCAATTCACATTTCTATTTTGGTTTAAATATTAGTGTTCTTCAACATAATACACTCCTGTAGGATTGGCCATCATTTCTGAAAAGAACTAGTAGGCTTCCTCTGCCACAAACTAGCATGATTCAATGTCGTTGGGGTAAAATCCCAATTGAATTTTAAATCAACATCCTTCTACTCAAGGAACTTATGTATATGAATTCCATTTTGCATGACTATTCTCAACATGCCCATCCTAGCCTTGGTGAACCAATATTATGTCTATACAACAACACATACGATTGTAGAGTGAAGTGAACTTCTTTATTTGGAAAGATTAGCAACATACGGTGCAAATTTACAAAACATCTATCAACAATCAAAGATCTCATTCCTCTCTTCAGTAGAGGTTGACTAAGTTTCTTATTAATGGGGTAATATAGGATGTTACCCCTTAAATTCCTCCAAAAATATTTTCATGCGACTCATGCATGAGCCCAGGCAGGCCAAGTGTTGTTGTCGTTCTATGATACCAATTTATAACACACCCAACCCCTAAATGCTCTTTTAGGGGGTGGAGAATCATAATTTAGTTTTCCTTAACTGTCCCAAATCCTAATTCTGGGATTTCTATAATGTCCTTCTCATCCAGAACTCTCCAACCATTGCCTCCACACTCAAATCCGAGCTCTGGACTAGAAGATATGCCCTTCCCAAGTTATTTCGATGTTTATTGGTCAAAGTCCATGTGGCACCCATGTGGATCCACCTCACACATATTGTCTCCAAGTTCTTTCATCCATGGTGGAAGTCCATCCACCATCGGATAACACGACTGGACTCAATCTTCATCTAACATGCAGGCCAACGGGGAATTCGACACTTCAACGCTTTAACACTTCGACACTTCAGTACTTCGACACTTTAGTGCTTCAACACTTCAGTATTGAATGCCTCTTTATTGTCTACGCATGAGACCTCTTGGAGTCTCAAAGTCTCATAATATTTCCACGTGGCTTCGGCCTTCAGGCCTTTTGGTCTCTCTATAATGCTACACCCCAAATCCTCCAGAGTCTCGGGGTCTCGGAGTCCCGGAGTTCCCGTCACTTCACCAACCACTTTTTCTAGGTGGGCATGTACTAGGGGATGAAACATATAAGGTCTAGGGGTAACATGTGTTACGTTCCAATATGCATATAGGGTTTATGAAAAGCACAAATTGAGTTGACACGTGGCACATCATTCGTGGGTCCACGTCACCCTAGTGACTGCAACTTGTCACGTCACCCTGGTGACTGCAACTTGTCACGTCACACTAGACTGACAACCTTATAACATTCCTCAGATCTCATGGTCGATATCCAACCACATATATCCATAGATCCACGACTCACATTACTTCATGACTCCAGCCTTAGGGGATTTTGCGATGCAAAATCCTCTTTTCTCGCAGAGTTGGTCAGTGCCGAGTTGATCGCATCCTAGATATGACAGTTAGGAAAAGTCCCAAATCATCCTCGAATAAAACACTCTCGTCACTTTGGGCTTCGTAGCTTATCGACACACCACACCTAAAATCCCCCAGAGTGCCTAGTCTTCAGACTAAAGGATATAGCTCCACATGTCCCCTGTATATCTACGATTGTGAGGGATCCTAGAGGAGCCTTAGATCCACGGTCCTGGTCACTTTGTGGCTCTGGCCTTCGGGGGTTTTAGCTTTACTGCCACTCCATTCTACCGAAGAAAGACTTTGTTGAAGTATCGTGTGTGGGTTCCTCCTCCTGAATGATCAGATGGTAGGCAGGGCTACTAACGATCTCCCCAAATCTACAGATCTACTTACTTCATAGCTTCAGCATTTAGGGATTTCGATGCTATAGCATCTCCATTCTCTTGAAGTAAACTTCACCGAAGTTGTCTCGGTGTACATCCAATGGTTGAGGGAACCCTCGAACATTCTCGATCGGTATCTCGCTCTACTTCAGGACAGGGAGTTGGATCCTGGTTTAGTCGATAAGATAGGTTCATCTAATGACTAGGGAAATCGCCCAACATCGGTCAACCTTACAGGTAACCATAACTCTCATTCGCCTTCGACCGCTTTGTGACTATTAGGGCAACAAATTCTCCAAAGTCTTGAACTTTCGGGGCTCCGAAGCCAGAAGGACTTAGCTCCCTTAGGCTTAGTACAGGGTTCCTAGATCTTGATCACATGGCTCCTTCTAACTCTCATGAGTTAAACAAAACATCCTTCATCTAGAATTTGTTAAGGAATTGGACATGATATCCCAATCTCATAAAAAGGAGTCTAAAGAATATATCCTCTTCAGATTGACAGGGCCAGATTGACACAATGCTTTCTATCCCAACCCTCGTATAAGGTTACATCCCAAGACACCTCGAAGGCTAAGTTGGGGAATATAGACGATTAATTATAAGCATAATTTCACAAGAATATAATTGCATACACATATCTTGATCATCCAATATAGAAACCATTTATAGATATATGAATACATGCATTCATCCATTATTCCATTTCATGCACAAAGTATGAAAACACTTATCAAAACTAGAAGGTGTGCTGCAGCTACTGAAAGGGGTGCCTATTTCCACCCAACCATAGGCTCAGTAACTCCTAAGGTATTTACCACTGACCACCCTTGAGCTATACCACGATGATATGAGAGATAATCCTTGGGCACCCTTGAGCTATACCATGATTCTCTGAGAGAGAATCCTTTCTTCTGGCTCAACAATAGTTAGGGACGAAGGTTACTCTCCTCCTCCCATAGGATCTTGGCAACGAGTTTTCTATATACCAAGCAAGGAGGTCTTCCTAAGTACTTCCTTAGCACTCACCAACCTTGTTTATCAGCTTGTATCATAACCCTACTAGACACTTCCTTCAATCAAAACACGTTCATTTCTCATTTCTCCTTGAACCCGAGCTTAATCTCTCTTCTCTGCTTCTCTTCACTCGTCCTCCTCTTCCCACCACACCTTACTTTCTTTCCTTCCTCATCAAGATTGTGTGTGGCCCTAATCCCCATTCTGTGGTTAGGTATGAAATCCTTACAGATGGGTGCTCTTCCCCATTCCTCATTAACTCTTGAGGAGGTCTTCCCACCTACCAACCCGACTGGTAATTCATTTCTGGGTCAGAGGACTATTCTGGTCCTGAGAAATTAATTCCAGCAAGGTACTAGTTTGGTGGGGGTTATCTCAACCATTCTTGGTTCCCCTCACCATATCTTTCATAACATATGTGGTCTATCTTGGAAAACCCCCCTTTTAGCAGCTATGCAACACTTATCCATTTTCTATTAATAACAAAAATTATAGTCTCTTGGCCAATATAGTGATATTTACAAACAGGGGGAAACAGGGTGTTACAGGAAGGATATGGAGAGATTATTAGAGATAGTTCAAGACAAATTCAATACCTCATGGCCGAACATCTGGGATATGACACAAATAATTCAACAGAATTGTGGGGCTTTGTCAGAGGAATCCAAATTGTTGGGGATCTCATAATTACTTGCCTTATAATAGAAGGGGACTCCAAATAATCATCAATCTTGTAGCCAAAATCATTAATGGAAATGATATAGAAAAAATCACTCCAAGTTGGTGTCTCTTGGCCCCCCTAAATAGTTTGCAAGATCTTCTTCAATGCTCACTTAGTCTAATCACCTATCACATTCGTTGAGAATCTAACAAGGTTGTGGATAGGTTGGAAAACAAAGTAGTAAACTATCTCTTGAGAGACATATTCATCAACCCAGGGAAATATCAGGACTCACAACTGTTGATTAATTTTAAGGAGTTGTCTCTCCAAGAATACCATTCCCTAGATGGGGTGACATATGGGCAGCTAGAGAACATTGGCATGCATGTAGCCAAAGGATTTATTACCCCCAACTGCTAGCGAAACTTCCAACCCATTTGAATGCTAGGCTCTTGTGCAACAGTTTTGGTAGTGTGTCAATTCACCAAAAGTAATTTAATGGATCCTCATGCAAACCAGAGATGGAGTACTGGAGAAGGTACTAGACCTCAGGTTGGTGATACCTCTTCTTTCATGGAACTCCTCACAATGATTTTGTTGACCTCTGTGAAGGTAAGAGCCCTTGGGAAATATGTCATTCTATATCTTCAGTGATCTCTCTGGTTCTTTCTATTTTACACACCTTCTTGCTGCAAGCACTCTCCCATGGTCTCCATACCTCTATTGGTCACCTTACTCAGTTTCCATTTCACAAGAGTTGTACCTATAGTTTCCATTTCTCTAGACCAGGGGTCTATTTCACCTCCTTGCCCCATTCTCTACTGCAACTCTTCCACCATGCACAAAGAGTGTGGAAAAACCAAAAGGGGGCCTCACTATTACAACTTTATTGCTCAACACAACTACCAATATCCCTCACAACCCTCCCCTCCAACTGACATCTCTCCCAGCATTGGCTAGAAATGGATTCATTTTCCACCATCTTCCCTTAATTCCCGTCACTCGCCTCCACCCCTCTCTCATACCATGCTTGATCCTAGAAGCTTCCGTATGGAGGAATAAATTCCTCCTCTTGAGATGCAACCATTGGAATCCACGCTTGAGCCTTGCATCATCACCAGACCCCAAGCTCGAATTCTGGAGCAAGGTGGCCGCATGGTGGAGGAATAAATTCCCCTCAGCTGGATGATATATTGGATAGCCCAGAACACAACCCATGGGCTGGCCATGGAAGAAATTCCACAAACAATTTTTGATGAAGATACATCTCCTCACGAGGACACAGAGGGGAAAACTGAGTAGCCTCTACTCACTCCTCATCATTTTTCGAACGACCACCTTCAACTGATCTTTGATATGCGACAAATCCTGGAGGACCAAATTCATAATCAAAGCATCCTCAACTGACACATGGACCCCCTATTCGAATCCTCGTCAGATGCACCAGATAAAACTCATTGTTTGACCTGCAAACAAAGGTTCGTCTTCACCTACAACACTGATGGACGCTTAGGTTTGCCAAAATTCTAGCTTCTCTCTCTTTTTTCATATTAGGAACTAACTTCGGATTTTTCCAGTTTCGTTTTATTCTCTGGTGTATGGAAATAACCATGGTAGATACATTTTTTGGTGTAGGATACCAGCCACATCTTATGTGTTTTGGGACACTTGGCACATTAAATTTTATAATTTCAGTTTTTCTACAAGCCACTTGTTCTGGTTTCCATGSTGTGGTGGAACACGTGACAAGAAATGAACATTGTACTATTTTGATKCTTTTAAAGTAATATATTCCCTCTTTTATTTGCAACAAAAAATGAAAATCATATAATTTTTASAATAAATATATTATATAAAGAAAATTTATATGTTTTGTTTTTGTTTTTGTTTTTTTAATTTAAAATGAAAATCACATAATTGTTAGAAGTACATTATAAAATGYTGATTCTTATGATTAGTTTTTAAGGGTTTCATTTGTTGGAAGAAAACCCTAAGAGTCACCTAAACATCCAGTGCACTAAGGGTTGGTGTGGTGGAGGATTATATGTTTTTTAACTAAAGTCTAGTCCCCCAAGTTAAAGAAACACTACAAAACAAAAAGAAAAGAAGTACATTACAAATATAGTCAAATATTAAAATGAAAAAAATAACAAAATTACATAATAAATGTACAATTCATTTCTTATAAAGAAAAAAAAATCATCAAATTTTTTTCTTTCTTTCTTTTTAACTCATGTCACTTCTTAGAAATTGATTTGTATTGTCTACTTATAATTCAAAATTAAAGAGATTACAAAGCAATGGGAATCAATATTCCTTGTTAAAATTAGAGGTGTTAGCTTTATGAAATCACTTTATTACTAAGACAACATGTATAGTATCCATCCTCTAGGAGAAGGAGGAAATCCCCATATCTTTAGCTTTTGCTTTATACTTTGAAATGAGACAATGATATAATTTATTGAAAACAAATATTATATATATACATTATGGAAATTTTTGGCACGTGGTGGGATGAATTGGGGTTAATCATTAATGAACCAACAAAACCCTTAGACACCAGCCCTTTTGGCATCACCTGCAAGCAATTGAAGTCTCACCCAAAGAATCTAGAGGAGTTGTAGGAACCAAGTTTCTACAGTGGGGGAAAATGAGGCATTCAACATGATCACACTATGCATTATCCATTCATCTAATTTTTGCACAATTTCCATTAATTAACATCTAATTATCATGCAATATACCTTGTGTGCAACATTACTCCACTTAACATTGAATCATTCGTCACTAACTTAAGTGAGCATGACCATAACAACATATATTGATGACATATTCAAAATACTAAAAAATCACCATCTTTGCACAATAGCCGCAAATAGTAAAAAGATATATACTAACCATCCATCATATGCATTGGAAACATAACACACAAAAGAAACACATCAAGATACAAAGTTTTAACGTAGTTCACCCCTAACTGAGCTATGTCCACAACGACTAACTTCTTATTTTATCCATTCACAATCTCCTTACAACTATGGACTGCACATACAAAAATATATATCAATTGACATTACCCAAACCTACATAAGTCGTTCTGTAGTAGTGTGAGCCTAACTCTTGAAAACCTCATTCATGACTCTAAACACCTGAAGACTTAGTCAATTATTCACTATCCGTTCTTGAATCAGACTCTCCTTCTACCCAAAACCCATTACATATTTATAGTATTTCATTAGGGATAATCACATTACAACATGGTTACAAAGTGGACAAAATGTCCCAAAACTTCCTAACTAACTCTCATTTCTTGCACGCTAACTAGTGATAATGAGCTAGCATATTTTTTTGTGTGCTTCTCCTTTGCCAAAATGTCACGTGATCCACTTATGTGCGATTCCCAAAACTTATCCAAAATAACTTGCTCCAACAACCCCCCAACACTTGTACATGTAGCTCGTCCCAAGCCACTTCAAGTCTCCTTCCATGTTGCCAATTATTTTTTTAAAGTATCTCTAGCCGTTGCAACTTTTTATCTGACTTGGGTTTCCTCTTGCACAATTTCTTCGGTCATCTCTACAGTGATATGAGTCTTCACTTTTTTAGTACTTTCCTAGACTCTCCTTGACTATACCTTGAGTAGCTACTAATTCTGCTGCCACCTTGTAGGATTTTTCCTGCAAGGTATCAATATTTTGTGTGAAAGCCTGTGCTCTTCCCTTTGATGATTCATCTCTAAGTATATATTTATGTTTTCTTCCATTGTTGGTACCATCCTTGCTGGTTCTAATGTACTCATGACTTCCTTAAAATTCTGCGCCTTGTCCTATGTAGCTTGTAACTTCTGGACAATTGCCTACAACTCCATGTATTTAGTTAGTTTCATCCAAGATCTCGTGCTTTGTGCATATAGTTTTGTACATTTTTCTTTTAAGCTTCTGATATTCTATAAAATTGTGGTTGTAAAATTCTCTCTTTACTCCCTTTCCTCTAGGGGAGTGTTTGGTATCTATCGTGCATCTAAGTCATTGATCTTAGTTAGAAAGTCCTGAATGGATTCACTCAGCTTTGTAACCTATTCCTCCAATGGGGAATCTTCCTCCCTAGGTACTTATGAAATAATGTTATACACCCCCTCGAATGCTTGTTTCACTCTCTCTACTCATTGTGCAGCCTCGTCTTATTCCAACCTAAGTTTGTCATATTCTTCTTGCAACATGTCTTTATATTTGACTGCCTTTGTAAACTCCATCGAGGTTGAAACTACGTGATCTTGAAGTTCCTCTATCACACTCGTCTACAATTCATATAAGACTTTGACAAAAAAATGTGATAACACTAAGTCAATATGACTTAGCGCCTTAGCTTTCTATTTCAATTATGCCATGGGGAACTATAAGGATCCTATAACTATCTTCATTACTCGTCTTTCTCTTTATATGATAGATGTCATATGTTGCACCTCAGTTGTTCGCATTGTATTATCTTCTTACATTTGTTGTCTTGTTTTTACTATTGCAAGTTTCATGATCTCCAAAAATTGTCACAACACAACAATATGCGCTTGCATATCCTAATTCCTTTATTCTTGTTGTTTTGTTGTGTGCTCAAAAGCTTCATCTATTTCTTCCTTAAATTGATTTGCAATATTATCCAAGTCATCTTTTGTGAGGGCTTGAACGACCATTTCCCTTATATATTTTCTTTTCTTGGATTGTGTGGTTTCTTTCCCCGTGTCTACTTATTTTCTCTTCTCTCTTGTGTGCGGGATTGTCTTTAGTGTTTTTATTCTTGCACCATTTCCTTCACTGTGTGTAGTATATGAAACCACTCATGGCTTGGATCCTTGTTGGATTGGATATACATATGATGGTTCCCTTCCTTAAAGTGTGAAATTGGATTGTATGCTTCTACCACCTGTGGTGGTATGCATGGTGTCCTGTGAATGCTTTCCGTAGTGAATTCCTTATAGATTTAGAAGTGAATATTGTTGTCTAATTTTATCTCCTTGTGTGTATTATGCCACAAGTTTGTGTCCCTTGATACTAAGCATGGATTATTTGTTGCCGACAAAAAATGTAAGTCTTTTGACTCCCTCCAAGCCACTAATGTTATCAATATCAAAAACCCTGCGTAGTGAAATTCCATACCTTTGTCTTATGCTTCTCTGAAATCTATCTAGCACTGGTTGACTAGGAATGTCACCTAGCTCATCTTCACACCTTTGACATACTTTTCTGCCACTGCTATCACTCTTGTTGGTACTTGATATCTGCGACACTTTCTCAGCAATTTGCAAGATAACACTTGTGTTGAAAACTTGATGCAGTTGTTGTTGATACTTGGTACGTCGAGTCCACGTGCTTCTCTAAACATACCAAATTTCTCCAACAATGATTTTTCATTTGAATTGTATGTAAACAATATTGACATGTCCTTTCCTATCATGGGTAACCATGTGATCCATGCAATCAAATCTAGTTTGATAGAAATGGGTTTGTCCAACCATAGGTATATTCCATGAATGCAACTTAACAACATCTTCACACATGCATTTATCTCATTTCTCCTACCAAAATGTGGGATCTATGATAAATTCATGATTCCCTCTCTTTCCAATCCTGATGTCTATGTCTTTGTCTTGATGTCACTCATAAACGACATCTCTAGATTGATGAATGTCCTAAAATAATTTTTTTGGGATAAGTCTTAGAACTTCTTCTCATCGGATAAGTCGTGATAACTGAACTTTAGACTCAACATTGTACCTAACATTTCTTATTTGACTATTACTCTTGGTGGAAGTTTTGGCTCCACGAGTGGATACTTTGCTTCCTTTTGTAAGTGGACCAACTTTGCTGATGGATTTCTTGGTGGTATGTACTCCCTTGGAAAGTTGGTTGAACTCGGCTTTGAAATTGATGCTCCTAGAGTATCTTCCTGTATCGATATTATTGGTGGCTTACCGTGCTATTTTGTTGGTGCTAATGTTGATGCCATTACCACCTTGGGTGGTGCCATTGTTTATTACAAATCTTATCTGTAACTAACCTCTTCGACTATGTTCTAGTTTTAGTTGGGTCTATGCTCTTTACTTTCACTGTTCTCTATAGAAATGGAAATGACAATAACTTTTTCCCGTTCAACCCTTCAATTGCTTTTATCCCTTGGTTGCCAACTATTTCTAAAGTCATTTGCACCCGATATTATAGTCTAATCCACTTTCCTTAGCATTCATTACTTTCCTTAATGCTTCATTAATTTTGCATCTTTGAAAAATTATATGTTAGATTCTCCAACTTGTCAAAATCTTCTTTTCGATCTTCATTTATGGCTACATGGTGCCACTACTTCGTTGTCATGTTTGCTCTTTATTACATGTACCATCATGTATATTCTTAAATCATTTTCCTTATTTTTTCATATTCCTATGTTGCATTCCAATATTCCTTCTTACACATGCATCCTCCTTGTTTACCGCGGCATTCGTTGGATTAAATATTTAAAAAATAGTTTTACGCTTCCTTCCAACCTTCTGTCTCTTACTTCGAACACTTTTTATTTCTTTTTCTTATTTTCCATTTTCTTGTTATGATACACTATAATACAAGTTCTATGGTACATATTTTGCATAGTTGAGACTAGTGCGCGGAAGCACGACTATCCCTATGTAGTTTGAGTCAGCTACCGTTAATCAATACTTCCATAAATTCTCTAGCTGAACAAGACCTACCTCTATCACATATCTGATCACATAAGGGCCTAAAAAATGCATTTGGAACTTCCCTGGATGTTTTAGAAACTTACTATCATAGACTAATACTAAGTCTCATGTCTGAAACTTCTTCTGTTTGATATGTATGTCATGTCAAGATTTCTCTCATGATTTATGTACCTGATGATGGAAACCTGTGACAAAACGATCTTCTTCTAATTCCATAAGTTCTGATAGTCTATTTTCCACTATGCCTAAATATGTAATTCTTGTCATCGCAATAATGCCCAGACTCGGTATGATGAATTCCATCGGCATAACAACTTTTTTTCCATACGTCAACCTAAATGGATTCTATCCTATCAGCTTCTTCTTGTATTCCTATAAGCCAACAACATCGTTGGAATCTTCAAGTCCTAGTCATCATGAGTTACGTTGCAAACCTTTGTTAGCATATATTCCAATATCTTATTGAATGCTTCTACTATACTATTTTCTTGAGGATGGTATGGTGTACTCTTCATTTTGACATTTCAATTATTTCATTTATTTGAGAATTAAGCTAGTGATTATAAATATGAGATCTAAGGAAAATAAACTTGCACAATACAAAATTTTAGTATAACACAATATTTGTTGTGATGAACTGCTCGAGTGGAATATCCACAATAATTTATAGATCATATTGGTATCAAAGCAGTTTTCTTTGGGGTGTTTGTGGAAAGTTGCAGGATCTAGGAATTGGATTAAAAAGAAATTTATATAACCCTAGCCATGGAGGATGAGTCTATTAAAAAAAACCATTAATATCTAGCACATGAGAGATTTGTGAGGCTATAAGAACATGTCACTTATATATCCCGCAATATGACCCTTGTCATGCCATCTCTAGCAAATAATATCATACCATTTAGGGAGCTTGGACGCTCTGACTCAAATATCAGATCAGAGGGGAAACCATGAGATTATGAAGACCCATAAAATGAGTAAAGGAAATATATCGAGAAAGAGAATCCAAGTTCTAGTTCTATTACCCCTTCATAGTATTTATTTAAAATGGAATTGAAAGTGGATATGAATCAATACGAAGGTGAGATCAATGAGATAGTGTTGAATCACTGGTTGAAATAGATGAAGGTTTATCTTAATGTCCATCATATCGAAGAAGAACATAATATTTTTTTTTCTAGACTAAAATTAGAGGGCCATGCATTAACCCAATGGAAAATTCACATAGAAACACTTAGGCTAGAGGGTAATCCACCTGTAACTAAGTGGGAGGATTTAAAAACCCTCATTAAGTCCCAATTATACCCTATCGGGTGACCAATGGATCCATTGGAATTACTTTAGGAAAAGTAAAGGGTAGAGTGTGAATGAGTACACCATAAAATTTAGAAAGATGGCTATCATGCTAGGTATCTTTCCCAAGAACCTAGAGGTACTCCTCAAGTATATAAGGGATATACACATTCATTTTTGAAAGCAAGTGATTCTCTTCAATCCTAGGAAAATTGATGAGGATTGCATAAAATCACAATATCTAAAAAATATAGGCCACAAGAAAGGACAACCAAGTGTTTCCAAAGAGAAAGAGCATCAAGACTCTTCCAAGGAGGGGGAGAAGAAGTGAAAAGAGAAAGAGAAGAAGATGACAACCAATACAAATTATTAAATGGATCCAATTAACCATTGTAACCATTGAAATATCAATGGTCACACTGAATAAAAGTGTTGAAAACTATATCCAAAGATGAACCTAAGAAATGTAAGAAGGATGCCAAGAAGAAGAACCTTCTAGCCACATATTCAAAAAATCAGGTAGAGAGTAGCTCAGATGTGGATGAGAATATTTCTTGTGCTTCAATGTAGAAGGAGGTGAATTTTAGTATCCTTCATCAAAAGAAATACAAGAACATGAAAAAACTCTTTCATATCAAAATCCACGTCAAGAATACCAAGGTATATGCTCTATTATATTTTGGTTCATAGGACAATATCATAGCAATCGATCTGGTCAGAAATATTGGGTTGGAGGTTCATGATTATCCTATCCCATATTCATTTGGGTGGGTAAAAAAGGATGCAAATATCAAGGTAAAAAAATAGTGTAAGATCGAATTTGTTGTAAGTGCATATTTTATTGATGAAGAGGAGTTATATGTAGTACCCATTGACATGTGTAGAGTAGTGTTTAGAAGCCCCTACATGTATATGAGGGATGCAATATTCATGAGGGGAGAAAATCGGTATCACTTGATCAGAGATGGGAAGTATTTCATAATCAATGCACATAAAGGTAAACCAAATATCTGACTGGTAAGTGCCAACAAATCCAAAAAGTTGATTAGTTCAAGTAAGAAATATGTTTTTCTTTTCTTACAAGAGAATTGGTTGGGTGATGAAGTAGTAAGATTAAAGACATCCCTAGAGTTAATTAATAAAAATAAGAAATGATAATTTGAGGATTTGTTGCAGGAATACATAGGGGTGTTCTATTATCCTAAAGGAATTCCACCTAAGAGAAAAGTGGTTCATGAGATATAGTTGTTTCCTAACTCCCTATTACCAAATATTGGTTTGTATAGACAATATATTCTATAATTATATGAAGGGAAGAAACGATTGCAATAGATGTTGGAGAAGGTATTTATTTGACCAAACACCTCTCCTTGTGGGTCACCTATAATCATAGTACCCAAGAAGGATGGGACTTTGAAAATGTGTATTGACTACAAATATTTGAACAAGATTACACTCAAGAATTGGTACTCTCTACCCATGATAGATGACCTGTTATACCAATTGTAGTATGTCAAATACTTCACCAAGATGGATCTCAAATCGAAATACCAATAGGTATGTGTCAATGAAGAAGACACTAGGAATATTTCCTTCAAGACAAGGAATGGTTTGTATGAATGGTTGGTCATGCCATTTGGATAATGTAATGGACCAACTACATTTATGATACTGATAAATGATGTATTACGCCCATATTTATATTCATTTGTTATAGTGTATTTGGATGACTTATTGGTTTATATATCTACCTAGGAGTAGCACATCTCACATATCATACAAGTGTTAGAAACTCCGAAAAAGAACTAGAAGCTAGATAAACTTAGGAAATGTGAGTTTTCTCAGTAGTCATTAGTGTATTTGGGGTATGTGATCAATGGATGGTTTCTCAAGATAGATCATACAAAGATAGAGACCATTATAAACTGGCTAGTTCCTACTAATTTCATTAAATTTAGGATCTTTGTTGGGGAATCACAGTACCTATGGAATTTCATAGCATCATTTTTAGCAATATATGCATCAATCCACACCATAACAACGAGAGGTAATATTTTCCAGTGGAGAAATAATCAGAAAAAAATAGTTCGACAAGATAAAATTAAATATAAGTCAAGCACTATTTCCCACATTGCCTAGCTTGTAGAATCCCTTTGAATTGGAGACATATGCAAGTGTGTATGCTATGGGAGAAATTTTGATGCAAGGAGGTAATCCAATATGCTATCATTTTGAGATGTTTCACATGGGAGTTTTGAACTACCCTACATATGATAAGGAACTCTATGCCTTGATTCAAGTTGTTAAGAAGTGGAAGAACTATCTCATGGGAAATGAAACCATTATTCACACTAATCATTATCCAATACAATATTTGTAGGCATAAAGTAAGCTACAAGAAACTAAACATTACAAGTGGATGGGGTTTTTGCAACAATTTCATCTAATCATCAAGTATAAGAAGGGAAGCACTAATAAGTTGGCGAACATGTTTTCAAGGTCACCCACAACCAATATTACATATTTGGGAACTATTACGTGCATGGATTCTTTTACCCACAATGCATAGAAAGAGGCATACACAAAATATCAATACTTTAAACATGTATTTCAACAATGACAATAGAAAATTCATGTAGAAGAAGGTGATAGTAAGGATAGCTATCATTTCCAAAATGGGTTTCCCTATAAGCTAGAAAATATCTTTGTTCCTAAAGGTGAATGAATGTAGCTTATCCGAGAGGCTCACACCTCCAAGGTTGCAATACATTTTGGCATTGAGAAGCTGATTTCTAACTTACAAAGGCATGTTTATCGGCATTGAATGCAAGACGATGTAGCTCGACATATTAGAGGATGCAGTCTTAGTTGTACCAACAAGACCAGTAATAGGAAGAAATGTATATATGATCCCTTACTTGTACCAACTAAACCTTGGGAAATAATTTCCATGTATTTTTTGGGTGGTTTTCCAACAACCAAGAAGGGACATAGCTATATTTTTGTGGTAGTTTACAGGTTCAACAAGATGTGCATTCTTATGCCTTGTAAAAATTCTCTCAGAGGAAAAGAAGAAAAAAACAAGTTCTTTGGACATTTATGGGTGCACTTTGGGATACCAAGGAGCATCATATCAGAGATGGACACTATATTTTTGAATGCCTTTTGGACTACACTTTGGGATAACATGTACATGAAGTTGAATATATCTACAAAATTCCATCCATAGGTAGATGGAAAGACAAAAGTAGTCAATAAGATGTTGGTACATATTTTGAGGAGTTGCAATCAAAAGTATCCAAAGATTTGGGATGAAAATCTAATCTACATTTGACACTCTTATAACAGAGTATTCCATACTTCTACCAGTAAGTCGCCTTTTGAAACATGCTTTCGATATTTTCCACCTTCGCCCTAATGTGTTGTTTATGGCATCAAGGAGGAGTGAGCAAATACATCACAAGAGAAGGATTGAAAGAAAATATTTTTTTTGAAAAGATTAGGAAAATCCATTTGTAGGTACAAAATATGCTGAGGAATTCATAGGAAAGGTACAAGGCATGAATGGAAAAATCATTCAAAGTGGGATATAGAGTTTGGTTACAGTTTAACATGGAAAGACTACAAGGTCTTGGTAAGAATATCAATTTTATGTAGTATGTCCCTTTATAGGTACTCAAGAAGGTGGGAGATAACACCTATAGGCTGATCCTACCCCCATACATGCAAATTTACTTAGTAGTCAATGTGGAAAAATTGAGACACTATGATCCTTCCATGTTGAATTAGGAGGAGGAGTAGGTCCCACCTACCATAGATGAATTAACACTAGATGTTGAGACATATTTTCCTATAGAGGACACAGTTTTGCATATGAATTCCATAACTACAAGACAAGGGAAACATGACCTTTAGAAGATTGGGTTGAAAGAACAATTTCCAAGCAAGGCAAAATGGTACTCCAGAGAGAAGGTAAAGGAAAATTTTCCTCGCCTCATTCAATCAAGATTTTGGGGACCAAAATAATTCCTAATTTGGGAGGTATGATCTGTATTGGATCATCATATATTTTTTCATCTATCTTGGTGCTTTTTAGGTGAAAAAAAATTAGAGGAATCAAATTGTAAGGCCATTTTAGTAGCAGGTCCTAGTTTGGAAAATTAGGGTGTGGAACCTTCTATAGCCATTTTAAGAAATTAAAAAACTTTTTTTTGGGTTACATTGTCTGGAAATTATGCCCACTCCCTCTATGTTAATCCACACATCAATACCTTTCGAGATGTGCAAACATCACTACAATCAGAGCTCATATGTGAAAGTTATGCCTCCAACAAATCGACCTTACTTGTTCACCACCATGGTACGCGTGGATGTCATGTCATTCCCCATTAATCACACATACGAGGCTATCCATGGGTGTATTTTCAAGAATATTATAGAATATCCCAACCTTATCACTAATTGAGGGTTGAGGGAGTCAAAACCCTAACCCTAGATGGATAACGAGCTATGTTAAATATTAGGCTATTAGGAGGAAAAGGGGTTCCATTCTTGTGTATTCTACTTGTTCCATAGTTAATAAGAGAATCCAAGTAGAGGGATTTGAGAGCATAACAAAATTGGGAGGAAGAGTCTCTAGTATCCATTCATTCCACATCATCATAATAAAATCCATAGTA
Organism: Picea engelmannii; assembly: GCA_009831015.1. Lineage (NCBI taxonomy): Eukaryota > Viridiplantae > Streptophyta > Pinopsida > Pinales > Pinaceae > Picea > Picea engelmannii. The sequence continues at coordinate 275,842 of ML788257.1, forward strand.
AGTGCCTCCCTTTGTATATGCTTTTCATTACTGAAGAAAAGAGAATAGAGGATCGACCTAACCTTCTAGAGAATAGAGGATTGACCTAACATTCTAGAGAATAGAGGATTGGGTTTCCTAGGATACATATTGTGTTCATTTTTGTGGATGGTGTGTTATTTTTCATAGTCTTTCATTTTATCATGTCAATTATTTCATTAAGTTGAGCATTAAGATAATGATTATAAATATGAGATCTAAGGAAAATAAACCTACATAGTAACATGTTTTAGTATAATACAAGATATCTTGGGGAACTATCTAAATATAATATCCAAGGTAGTTTATAGATCACTATGATTTTTCAAATAGTTGATTCCTTCTCTTTATCTAACAATGTTTTCTCAATTTTTTCTTGGCATCCTTCTTTTCCTGAAATTTTTAATCACATTGAATTGAGACATCTTATTGAATTACCCTTTTCTTATAAGTCACAAATATCTTTCTCTAATAATAGTAGTTTCTTTTTGAGATATTTTCTCTTGTTAAACTTATCTTTTAAGTTAGATTGTAGTATATGCACTTCACTTGTGAAAGGTTGGTTTTGCTTACATAATTTGTTTTCTAGATAATCTTGATTTTTTTAATTTCTTGTAATTTTTTATAACATTGTTGTGATGATTTCTTGTCATATTGGATTGTATCATTTTGTATATGTTTTGTATATTCTAATGAGTGAACTTATATGCATGATTCCTCTATGAAATATTGTAATGTTATCCTCTTTTCCTCATAGGAGATTGTCAAGAATTTTTTTCTATGTTTAGAATGAACATCCCCAATGTTTTCGTCTAGTTAGAACCTAGATTTATATCAACCTTATTAAAATAGATATTCAAAAATTTGAATTGGGATAAAACTTTATAATCATCAATCAATATTTTTAAGACTTGAATTGAATTTCAAATTGTTCCTTGCCACTAATGACTTTCTTTATGCATATACTTGAGTCTAGAATTAACAATGAATTCACTAAGTTGACATCAATATAATTTTACTTATTGTGAAAGAAAATGTTAGTGATAATATCCTTTCTTTGAATATTCCTTTTGAGTTTTATCAATCCCAATCCCCAGGTTCAACTAGCTATATTAGAATACCTCCTTTCCTTATTTTTATTTAATAAACTAAATACCTTCACCCTTTATTCACTTTAAGAAGAAATCTCTTATAGATTTTAGTATTTTCATTTTTTATATTTGTTTAATACTTCTACCTTTTATCAGTATTTTCTTTCATTTTAATTTATAGGCTTGTAAGCTCCACCTACAGGTAAAGAGATATTTATATTTCTTTTTTATTTATCCACATAAGAAAATAAGGGCCAATATGATAAATGTAACTTTTTCCTTATCGATACTTCTACCTATATTTAATCATTTTTACTTGAATTTATAAATCATTTTTGACTTTTTATAAATCAATTTTATGATGGCTCCAATAATATTTTCCTTGCAATGATCTCCTTACATCTAATGTAATAATGATCTCCTTACATCTAATGTAATACTAGAGTGACTCCTTACATCCAATGTAATATTGGAGTGATTTTTGTGTTGGATTTGTTTTCTTCAAAATAGTGATATGTTTGTATAACTTTTCCTTTAGGTTGAGAACTTATATGTGTATTAAATGTTACTTCTATTATACTATGGAGTTTTTTTATTTACTTGATACTTTTTCATATAAAAATTTCATTTTTCATTACTTTTTCTTAGCATGTATATGGAATTTTACTTTATTTATGCCAAGAATGAAGTTTTTGTTTAACTTAATACTTTTTCATGTGCACTTTAAAATAACTTGTAAAATATTTTTATTGAAAAGTTAGTGACAAATTTGTAAATTTTTATTATCATAAAAAATTAAATATTTACTATAAATTATAAAAACAAAAATATTTAATACCAATTAAATTGAACCAAATAATTCACTTCATGATGTCAACACTCATCGATATATAACCCCATACAATACATTACACTATAAATAATTATTATTTATTATTAACAATTATATTATATAAGATCAATGGACATGTATAAGATTGGATAAGTCATGTACTTTTTAAAAGGAAATAACTTATTATTATTACATCAGGT
>ML788257.1:305737-359162 GCA_009831015.1 Picea engelmannii
CCCAAAAGGTCAAAGTAGTCAAAGTGGTTTAAGAGATTTTAGAAGGTAAATAATAAAGTGAAGTGATGAGTGTAATATAATTCAAAGTGAATACAAAATAAATTATTTAAATAATAAATTTAATAGAGAAATTAGAAGTGGGTTCACCCTAAAATAAGGAAAGTGGGCAAAGTGACCTAGAAGATGTTTTTAAGGAAGCTACTTGGAGAGTATAAATAAGAGGCAAGGCTCTCTCATTTTAGAAAAAACTTGAGAATATTGAATATCTATAGATGTTCGAGGTAACCAAAGGATATCTAAGCCAAATTTTTGAGGGAAGGTGAAGAAAAGAAGGCTGGAATTCAAGGAAGGATAAATTATTTTGATGATGCTTTCTAAGGTATGTTATTTATAGGTCATCTTACCATTTTTGCAATAAATTTTTTTATAGAATGATTTAGATCATGAAATTGCTATTCCATTGAGGAAACATATCCAAGTATCTTGGGTAAAACATTCATCTTGTGGGTCATTGTGTTTTTGGATTTACACTCTATGGAAAATAGGGTTTGTGGCTAGTCCTAAAACTAGTCTAAAATGAGTGTTTCGGATAAAAACATCATATCTTCTTCATAACAGATCCAAATTCAGTAAGACCAAATGTGTTGGTTATATTACATCCTATGGTATTCTTTGTAATAGTTTCATATCGATTCAACAAATATTATGTGTGGGTCACACTCTACAAGGTAGCTCTCTAGAATAAGCCAAAATTCAGTAAAGTATGCCATTTTTGCTATAATTCCTTTTCTAAGAGGTTCCAAGTAGTGACACCTGGAATAAATGCATAAAAACACTGAATAAAATTCTTTATCAGTTTCAAATATTTATTCATTACAGGTACAAAGTTATGATTATTTCAAGTTAGGGTTGTTGACTAATCCAAAACTAGTCACGTGAGACTAAAGAAAAGTTTGATGAAAATGCTAGTCTCTTGTTGTTAAAGTTAAGGAATGTTTGAAGGTATGTGATCATACACACCAGGTCTATTACAGAGTTAAAAATAAGATTTGGATGATGAAATTGATGAGGGAATTTGGTTGAGGTACATGTCGGGTACATGGTTGAGACAAGTAGTTGATGAGTTGGCATATACATGAGGTGTATAGCTGATGATGCTGTTACATATTGATGAGTCATAGTTGATGAGTAGTTGATACATGATTGGTACATACTTGGTACATTGTTGGAGGCACTTGTTAGTAGTATTGTTGACACATGGTTTTTGGATGATGTATCATACTTGTATTATTAGAAACACATATTGATCTTGGTGATGATTATGAGTTGTTGTGTTATGCTTGGTTGATTCACATATTTGGTGATTGATATTGGTGAGTGGGTCTGATTTGGTTGATAATATTGATGAGACAAGTTATTGTGATAGGTTGTTTGGACAAGTTGTTGTGACATGTTATTTGTACAGGTTTGGTGCATGGTTGATGCACTTGTTCATGGTACAGGTTGAGGTACATGTTGGTGCATGGTTGATGCACTTGTTCATGGTACAGGTTGAGGTACATGTTGGTGCATGGTTGATGCACTTGTTTATGGTACATATTGATTACAGGTTGTTTGGTATAGGTTGGTGCATGGTTGATGCACTTGTTTATGGTACAGGTTTATTACAGGTTGAGGTACAGGTTGGTGCATGGTTGATGCACTTGTTTATGATACAATTTGATTACAGGTTATTTGGTAGAGGTTGGTGCATGGTTGATGCACTTGTTTATGGTACACATTGATTACAGGTTGAGGTACAGGTTGATGCATGGTTCAAGTTTATTGGTATAGGTTTACAATGTTATATATCATAGTGATAGTGTGACAGTGGTTCAATCATTCTAATTCTACTTCAGGGCGTTGGACGGGGAAATGACAGGTGGTTGTATCCACCTTTCGGTTGTAGCCAAAGAACATAGAGGGGTGTATACTCCTTCTGGATGTAGCCAGAGAATTGGGGATTTGGAGCTTCCCTCAGGTTGTATTATGAGAAACTAGGGGTTTGGAGCCTCCTTCCAATTACAGCTAGAAAACAAAGGAAGTTGGTGCTTCCAATGAATGTAATTCTTCAATACATATATGTAAAATAATTATGTGGTTTTCTCTTGTTTTGGGTTTCCATGTAAAACATTGGTGTACTGTGTATGTGTAAGATCAAGAAAACGTTTCTTGATCTAGACTCTGCATCCTGTAGCATTTTGGTCCCTTTCCTCACCACCTTTTATACTTTGGTCTTCCACATGATCTACCATCTTTAGTGTCATCTAGACATCATTTATTGGACCTGGAAAACTGCATTCTATCTTACCCAACCATACTATCTCCTTCCATTGCAATTCAAAAGGGATATCATAATCTATCATATCCTTTATCATAATCTCTAGGTCAATGAAGGAAGCATATGACATGAATGGTAGTCCAATTTTGACTGCTTTGAACTGATTCAAAATTTCAAAGTTTGTAATCAAATGCTCCACTAGTGTAGCTCCTTTCAGATTCCCCCCCGGGGTTTTTAACTTGGAGTGATCCATTTTGCACTGAGTCAGGCGAGCATTGTGTTTTTCTTTATCATACAATTTTCCCTTGCCATCCCAAAATGGTGGGAGTCCTTTGATAAACAATTCTTAAAACAAATCCTTGAACTCCTGAACATTATGTTCCATTTGTGTTGCCTTGGTTTGGACTGAATTCAACAGGTTATGTTTAGCAATAACCCTCCTAGCCCAGATAATCAATGTAGTTCTATCTTTAACCCCAATAGTATGAAGGTCTGCAATAGGAACAACATTGAGTATATTTATGGAATTTTGGTCCCATTCTGACGATTTCTTTGCCAAAGTTTCATTCACAACAGTGCACCTACTTCTGGTTGTGATGGCTATACTGTATTTATCATTAATGAAGTTAAAATATACTTTGAACTTGGTAGCTTCAACAACTATAGAGTCCCAAATGATATGCTTGCCCCCCTGCAACAAGCCTTTTCCTGTTAACCTCATCTTCAATTTATCTATCATTTCTTGCAAGATTTCATTCTCCTTTTGAAATTGAGACATTCTTTCATCCTTTGCCTACATCTCCTTCTTCAATTTCTCTATGCTTCCTTTATCTCTTTGATTTCTCCCTCTTTCAAGATTACTTGTGACATAGCCTGGACAAGTCCTTTAGTGTTTGACCCAACATTTGTAGTAGGAGCTGCAACTACAAATTTTTTTAGTAGTTATGTCTGCTCTTGTGACCATTTCACTTTTCTCGTTATAGTTGCAACACCCTAGCTTTGTAGTCCAATGTCTCTTGACGAAGTGTTTCCTTTCCTTTTCTAGAGCAGCCAATTCTTTTGTTTGTGGATTCTCTGTTGTAGACATTTTCAATTTCTTCTTCAAACTTTGAATTAATTTTTCTTTCTCATCTAATGAGGATTTCAACCCTTGGGGGCCTTCAGATTCCAACCTCTTGACCCGAGTCTACCAAGATATGCTAGATTCCTTTTTTTGCGTCAACTGTCCTTCTAATTTCATTGCATAAGATGACAGTTTTGAATTCTTGAAGATTAAACTCAGGTATTCATAATACAACATATCATTGGTATGCTTATGTAATTTGACCTTGTCTGGAGCACTGATGTTGTCATATCTTATCCTTATCTCAGAGACTTTGTATTCATCTACAACTGTAATGTTAAAGGTCCTCTTTTCAACATCCCTTACTGTGAATAGGGAATATTTATGTTGAGAAATATTTTCCACTTCAGGGACTAAATACCTCATCTCACCCAGAGCTATATTACCCTTCTTAGCATATTGTTTTCTTTAGATTGATAAACTGCCTCACATATTTTATCAAAGATATATTTCTTGTTGCTGAAGGTTCTTGAGCCACCTTCACTTTGTTGTTTACTTTCCTTTTCAACCACTACAATGCTAGTACCACTTTCCACCATATCTAGATTTACTTGTTGTCTAGGATCTTCTTCTTCTAAATCCACAATATGTGCTAGTTGTGAAAATTTCATCTTCTTAGGAACAATTTGATGATCATTGGTGCCCATGGCCTCTGAACTACTTCTCTTGTTGTAAGAACTTATCTTAGAAACTTTGATTACTAGTTTTTTAGATGCTTGTTGTGTTTGAATTTGTTGTAGGTTTGCCTCCACTTGTTGTATTTGAATTGGTTGCAAGATTGCCTCCATGTCAACAAAGAATTCTAGATTTTCCAGCGTATCAAAACCTTCAACCTATTCATGCTCATAAGGGGCCTATTTGTTCATCAATCTTCTCTTGGATATGAGTTTATGTGGATTATACCTTCTTCCCTGTAGCTGTGCAAAACCAAACTCTTTGAGCTTTTCTTGAACCTGAGATAAACATGATCTGGATTTGACAATGAAGGGGCCAATGATAAAAGGGAACTTAATGTTGGAGGCTTTTTGTAACTTCAGGAAGTGCTCTGTCTCAAATAAAATTCTCTGCCTGATGAATTCAAGGGTAAATATTTTAGGAGTCAGAAAAATAGGCAATAGGTAAGGGGATTCATGGCAACCACAAACCCAGATTACTATTGAGTGCATGAATAGTACCCAATCCCCCACTCTGTTCTATGGATTTGGCTATAGATAGCTCCTCATGTCATCCAAAACTCTAGGTAGGCTGGTATTGAAAATCAAACTGTAAACTATGGACATGACTTTGTTTATGAAGATAAGTAATGTCATCCTTTTAAATTCAGTTGACACAAATGTTGCTTCAAGAAATTCTCTCTTGTTGGTTTCCAGGAAAATTATCAATAGATAGGTGTAGTATCTGAAATGTCTTAGAAAGAGAAAATTCATTGGTTTTTTATGGATATTATCAGCTAGGAATTGATAAAAAATGATACGGACTGATAGACCAAACTATGACTTAAAAAAGGTCAAAAGGAAACTGAGCATGACTTCAACCACATATTTTTCGTTTTCTAGACCTAAAATTTGATTCAACATGGATCAGACCCATTAGACTTCAATGACCATTATATTTACATTCATCGGCAAAGACAGACCCTCTGAAAATTGTTCAGGTTTGATAATTGTCTGTAAAAAGAGATCTCAGACCTCTGATGGACATTCTCTATATACCCTAATCAACATTTCTTCATTGAAAGGTTCAGAAATTGTGGAAAAAGACTCTAGTATACCAAGGGACTCTCAATTTGACAGACTCTCTACCATATAAAAGACCTCAGACACTCATTTATTCACAAGGACTCTTTGTTCATGGGAATATTTTTCGGTGCACCAACCTATAAATTTGAGATACGGGAAAGCGATTTCGACAACATAAGGGACTATGGTGGCCTAGACTGCTTCAAGGAATGATATACATCTTCCTACTTTATCAGATAGGTTTCTCCTAGACACAGAGATAGGAGAAATATTTATTTCAGTATAAAAAACATTTGAATCTCGGTTAATTATGGCTTCTTCATTTTCCATAGGATCTTGTTCTGTTACCGAGGTTATGATGGGATCCATGGTTGTGATTAAGAATACCTGGAAAAGAGCGGAACTGGAATGTTGAGTTAGTGTGCTGTTGATCTGCAAGAGAAATATAGTGATTGTGCCAAGGTTTTAACAGTCCGACATTCAAAATAAATTAAAATAAATGACAAAGCTCCCTTTTATACTTTTCCACTTTTTGGGGGCATGAGAAAGTGGTTTGAGGCAACCCACTTTTCATCCCAGAATGCATCTGGTGATGCCATGTAACCCCGAACAAAAACCATGGTTCAAATTCCAATCCCACTGTCCAAAATTAACCCCCGCGCAACTTCTCCCCCTGAAATCCTTCTCAGTCATTGATTTTGAGACCTCACGATCTGCGATGCGTCAGGCCCGATCTGCCCGACACTTCTGCCAGATTTAGCTCTTTCCTACCATATTTAGACCCTTTCCTAGTTTATCAGGCTTCCAAATCTATTTAGCATTTTGCTAAATTATGAAATCTTGATTTCACGTAAAAAAAATTAATGGTGACTAACACTACCAAGTTCGTTGAATCCTTCTATTAAATTTTGAATAACTAGAATCAATTTTTTATTCTTTGTTCATTAAGTGAACTCACATTTTGGCACTCCATTTTTGTAGTGAACATATATGCAATGGTTTCCCCAAGAGATTATGAATGGGGCACTGATTATTGCTTGGAACAAATGCTTAGAGGGAAATAAGACCCTCATGCAATCAGTAACAAAATCTAAAGGCACTGAATTTTTGATTGGGTTGATGGTTATTAAAGGACAATATCTGACACAGGATGAAAGATCACGAAATAAAGGTAGTTATGTATTTCAATATTATAAACTAGGTCAAGTCATATACCACTTAACAAACTTGGTTATTGGTACATACTTCCAACTACAAACAATGCCAAGAAAGAAATAATCAAAGGTACGATAGTTCTTTCCTTACTCTGAGCACTAGAAGTTAATGGAAACCATTAGTATTAGAAGTGATATCGGTATTTTACTTGAATGACCATATAGGCATGAAAAACATATAATTTTTTCTTCATTTTAAATGCTATTAAAATATTTGTAATGTTGTTAAAATATACCCTGCTTTAAAATATACCCATGCCATGCCTTGCTTTTCCATGACTTTCCTTGACTTTCCCTCACTTTCCTTGACTTTCATTTCTTTTTCTTTCCATCCCTTCACTTTCCTTGCCTTTCCTTTCCATTCCATCACTTGACTTTCCTTGGCTTGTCTTTCCATAACTTTCATTCACTTTCCTTTCCTTACCTTTCCTTTCCTTGTTTTTCCTTCACTTTCCATGACATGCCTTGCCTTTCCTTTCCTTGCTATTCCTTTCCTTTCCTTACCATCCCATCACTTGCCTTACCTTCACATTCCATGCCATTCCTTCACTTTCCTTGCCTTTCCTTGCCTTTCCTTGCCTTCAATTTCCTTTCATTTCCTTCCATTCCATGCCTTTCTATACCATTCCATTCCATTCCTTTCCATGCCATGAATTTCCATACCATTTCATGCCTTTCCATTCCATTCCTTTCCATACCATGCCTTGCCTTTCCATGCCATGCCATGAATTTCCATGCCTTTCCATGCCATGCCATACCATTCCTTTCCATGCCTTCACTTGCATTTCCTTGCCTTTCCTTGCCTTTCCATTCATGCGTTGTGTTTCCTTTCCTTTCCATTCATCACTTTCCATGCCTTAACTTTCCATGCCTTTCCTTGCCATTCCATTCCATGCCATGCCATTCCTTGCATGTCCTTTCCATGCCTTTCCTTTCCTTTCCATGCCATGCCTTTCTTTCCCTTTCCTTTACATTCCTTTCCTTGCTTGTATTTCCTTCACTTGACATGCCATGCCTTCCCATGCCTTTCCTTCAGTTGCCTTGCCTTGCCTTGCCTTCACTTGCCTTTCCTTGACTTTCCTTTCCTTCCCTTACCTCTCCTTAACCTTCACTTTCCTTTTCTTCACTTGCCTTGCCTTCACTTGACTTGCCTTCACTTGCCTTGTCTTTCTTTTCCATTCATGCCTTTCATTGCCTTTCCATGCTTTGCCTTGCCTTACCATGCCTTTCCTTTCCTTTCCATGCCACGCCTTGCCTTCATTTACCAAATTTCACTATGCCTCATTGAACAAAACCCTAGTAAGGAATTATGCCTCATTGCACTATGCCTTCATTGACCAAATTTCACTATGACATGCTTTCACTTTCCTTTCCTTCACTTTCCTTGAATTTCCATCACTTTCCATGTCATGCCTTCCCATGCCTTGCCTTTCCATGCCATGCCATTTCATGCCTTGCCTTTCCATTCCTTGCCTTGCCTTTCCTTTCCATTCCATGCCTTTCCTTGCCTTTCCATCTCATCCCATCCCTTGCCTTGTCATTCCATTCCTTGCCTTGCCTTGCCATTCCATGCCTTTCCATGCCTTCACTTTCCTTGACTCGCATTCAGTTTCCTTGCCCTGCCATTCATGCATTTCCTTGGCATGCGATTCATTTCCTTGGCATGCCTTTCCTTGCCTTACCATTCCTTGGCTTTCCTTTCCATGCTATGCCTTGCCTTTCCATGCCTTTATTTAACTTTCCTTTCCTTCACTTGCCTTTTATTTCCTTCACTTTCCTTGCCTTCACTTGCCATGCGATGCCTTCGCATGCCTTGCCTTTCCATGCCATGCCATGCCATCCCTTGCCATGCCTTTCATTTCCATGCCATGCCTTCCCATACCATGTCTTGCCATGAAATACCATGACTTTCCATGCCATTTTGTTCCTTTCCATGCCATGCCATGTCATTCCTTGCCTTCACTTTCCTTTCCACATCTATCCTAACAAGGTGTTAAATTGTCAAACATATGTAATAAGCATTGAGAAAAATCCTAGTGTTGGAGATAATCCAACAAATGGTTTTTCGGTGGATGGAATGATAGTGGAGGGTCTCCCTTGGATAAAACCCGATTCTTCAGATGCAATGCAACATACAGTTCACCCATCGAAGTCCTTGTTTTAGTTTTATTGTAAGTTGCAACTCGCCCCCTCAATCCATTCAGGAACATGTGGCCAATTTGGTCTGGGGGCATAAAATTCAAACTAAGCGAAATAACGGAGTTTCATAACCTCCCACAAGTCTATTTGGAAAAGGCCCACTTGAATACACTACCCACAAATGCTTGACACACTGTTCTTGAAAATCAACCTCCTCTTCAGAAATTGCACTATGCCTCATTGAACAAAACCCTAGTGACAAAGATACTCCAACAAATGGATTTATGGTGAATGGAATGATAGCGATCCCCCCTCGAGTTGAAGCCCAGTGCTCCAGATCCAATGCAACTGAAGTTTCTCCCATCTGAGTCCCAGTTTGAGTTTTATCATGAGTTGCAACTAGCCTCTTCAAGACATTCAGGGACATGTGGCCGATTTGGTTTGGGGGCATAAATCCAAAGCAAATGGCGTAAAAGAATTTCTTAATCTCCCACAAATCTATTTTTCCAAGCCCCACATGATTACACTACCCACAAATTCTTGACAGAGTGTTTTTGAAAATCGACCTCCTCTTTAGAAATTGCAATATGCCTCATTGATCAAAACCCTAGTGTTGGATATACTCCAACGAACAGTTTTTCGGTGGAAGGAATGATAGAAGAGCCCACCCCCCCAACTGAAACCCAGTTGTCTAGATCCAATGCAACTAATGCTTTTCCCATCCAAGTCACGGTTTGAGTTTTATCGCAAGTTGCAACTCGCCTCCTCAAGCCATTCATGGAAATGTGACCAATTTGGTTTGGGGGCATAAAATCCAAACTGAGCTGCATAACAAAGTTTTGTAAGCTCCCACAAGTCTATTTGTCCCAGGACAATGTGACTACACTACCCACAAATTCCCATCACATTATTGTTGAAAATCGAGCTCCTCTTTGGAAATTGCACTATGCCTCATTGAGCAAAACATTGGAATTCTCATGTAAGTATTTTTATATAAGATATATGGGATAACAAGTTGTAGAATCACATACTTAATGAATCCTTTGATTGTAATTTTTATGTATTAAACTTGTTCATTTAGTACAAACATTATTTAGGTATTAAACTTGTTCATTTACATATTAAAATTTTTCATTTAGGTATTAAACTTGTTCATTTACGTATTAAAATTGTTCGTTTAGTCAAGGCATGGCATGGAAAGTGAAGGCATGGAAAGGCATGGGATGACATGGCATGGAAAGGAATTCTATGGCAAGGCAAGGCATGGAAAAACATGGCAAGGTATGGAAAGGAATGGCATGGAAATGCATGCAATGATATGGAAAGGAATGACATGGAAAGGAATGGAATGGTATGGAAAGGAATGGCATGGAAAATGAAAGATATGGAAAGTGAAGGAAAGGAAAGGCATGGAATGACATGGCAAGGCATAGGATGGCAAGGAATGGTATGGAAAGACAAGACATGGAAAGTGAAGGCAAGGCAAGGCATGGCATGGAAAGGCATACCATACCATACCATACCATACCAAGGCAAGTAATACCATACCAAAGCAAGGCATACCATACCATACCAAGTAAAGTAAAAACAACCATACCATAACATACCATACCATACCATAGCAAGGCAAACCATATCATACCATACCATACCAAGGCAAGGAAAGGCATACCATACCATACCATACCATTTCCAGTGCATATCATACCATGCCATTTTAAGGCAATGCATACCATACCATGAAATGGAAAGGAAATGGTATACCATACCATACAAGGAAATGGTATGGTATGCCATACCATACCATACCTTGCCATGGTATGGTATGCCATACCATACCATACCTTGCCATGGTATGGTATGGTATGAAATGGAAATGAAATGCATACCATACCATACCATACCATTGTCAATGCATACCATACAATGGCAAGGAAATGCATACCATTGCCAATGCATAAAATTTCCATTTCCAATGCATAAAATGTCCATTGCCAATGCATACCATACCATACAGTACCATTTCCAATGCCTACCATACAATGGCAGGGAAATTCATACCATTTTCATTTCCAATGCATACCATTGCCAATTCATACCATACCATTTACAATGCATACCATACCATTGCCAATGCATAACATACAAGTAAATGACAAGGAAATACATACGATACCATACCATACCATGCAAGGCAACTAAAAGGCAAGGGAATGCATACCATACCATACCATTTCCATTTATGTTTCCAATGCCAATGCATACCATAACATTCCATATCATACAAGGTAAGTAAATGGATACCATACCATACCATACCATACCATGCAAGGCAAGGCAAGGCCAAAAAATGAATGACAAGGCAAGGCATGACAAGGAAAGGAAATGCATACCATACCATGCAAATCAATGGAAAGGGAATGCATACAATACCATACCATACCATGCAAGGCAAGGCAAGGCAAGGCAATGACATACCATACCATACCATACTGTACCATACCATACTATACCATACCATGCAAATCAAGGCAAGGCCATGCAAGGAAATGAAAATTCAATGCACACCATACCATGCAAGGAAATGGAAAGGAAATGGATACCATACCGTGTAAGGCAAGGAAAGGAAAGGCATACCATACCATACAATGCAAGGAAAGGCATGGAAAGGCATGGAAATGAATGGAAAGGTAAGGAAATGCATACCATACCATGCAAGGAAATGGTAAGGAAATGCACACCATACCATACCATACCATGCAATGGAAAGGAAATACATACCATACCATACCATGCAATGGCAATGAAATGCATACCATACCATACCATACTATGCAAAGCAAGGAAATGCCATGCAAGGAAATGGAAAAAAAATGCATACCATAACATACCATACCATACCATTTCCATATGCATACCATACCATAAAATGCATACCATACCATAAAATGCATACCATACCATGCAAAGCAAGGCAAGGCCATGCAAGGAAAGGAAAGGAATTTCAAGGCATGGCAAGGTGATCCAGATTATTTTCGGCATGAAATAAGAGCGAAGATATAATAACGAAATGCACAAAGATATCGAAAATATTCAATAATATCACAGAAATGTATCAGATATGTAACCATAAACACAGATATATAGAATTACATGATTTCTATTAATGAAATAAATGTACAGAGACTGTAAAAATACAGAGTGAAAGATTGGCTAGAATGGTGGCAACTTATTTCAGAGAAGAGATGTGACAGATACTCACCTTTGCAAGAAGATGATTACAATGAGGCTCTGAAGCCCTTTTTACAATAAACAGGAATGTTAAAAAACCTCAACATCCAAAAACCTAACCCTAGGATATGAAGCTCAAAAAGTCACGTGGGCCCTATTTGGGTAAGTTGGTGCATCAACTTTATGGGGTCGTAACTTTTGCATGCAATCTCTGTTTTAGGCATATGATAGCCCATTGGAAATGTATCATCAAGAAGATTCATTTTGGGGGCTCAATCATGCCTTCAACTTTCATTGAGAATCTCAATCCCAAAAAACCTTCATTTAGGCCCTCAAAATGGCCCCGGAAATTAAAAACTGTTAAAAATAGTAAATTGCCAAAATTGCGAGAAAACTATTTTGAGCCAGTTGGAAAAGGTGGGTGGCCACTGATATCCACTTATATCAATACTCCCTCCTTAGGAAGCAATGGTCTCCATTTCCTTGAGTGCCTGGGGGAGAGGGAAAAGCATTTGTTGAATCTGCATCTTGGTGAGTTGCTTGCCTTGCTGGAGAAGTTACATTGCTTAGCTTATTGAAGGTTGTCATGAACATGTGGCTGGAAGGGTTGGACCTTTTTAATCAATCTGGACACATGATATTATTTTGTGTAGAAGGAATCTTTACACTCTGTTGCAATCTTGTCGACCTGCTTCTGTTGAGTAGAAAGTGCTTGGGCTGAGGATGTAGTGGTTGCAGTATCCCTCTGTTCACCTTTTGAACAGATTGTGAAGAAGATGAATTTTGCAGTATGAGATACTACCTTGTGACACTTTTTAGGTGGAACACTAGTTGGAACTACCTCTGGTATTCTATAGAGATGATCCCCCAAAGTAACAATGACACTACGGGGTCGAGACTCATAAATAACATGGCACTTCCACATATATGGATAGACTAAGAGAACATCATAGACATCCAGTGGGGCAACATCACATGATACCTCATCCTTGAAGGGTTGGATACTGTATGACAATTGACACTGCTGGCTAACCCGAAGATCTCGTTCTTGGCAAAGTCACTCGATGTTGTATGGTTGCAGGAGTGGTGTTGTCGACAATCCCGACTGTTTGATGACCTCTGTTGAGATGAGGTTCTTCTAGCTTCCACTATCAACAATAAAATGCAGCGGGGTCTCCTTCACCCACATCTGTGAATGAAAAAGGCACTCCCCCTCTTCGGGATCTTTTGCTAGCAACAATAGCAGTTGGGTCTACATCAATGATCTATCCTTTACCAGTATTTTCAGAATCAGATTTTGAATGAGGGTTCGGCTCCTTGTCTTTGATCTCAACCACTAATGACTATTTTCAGCGGCATTCATCGGTGTTGTGACAGGGGCTTTTGTGGTAATCACACCATTTTTCGGTGTCCTTCTTTGTATTCCTATGACCCTTCTTTTCATGTGGCTTGGACTGGTTTTTAGGAGACTATTTGCTAGGGCCGTATTTGTTATAGTTTGGTTGTTGCGGATTTGTAGACCCAAGCTACCATTTATTTTGGTTCTTAAATGTTTGCTTGATTTTAACAGCATATCGATAAGCAGCATCAAGTGATGAGATTTCTAGAAAATCCATTTCAGTTTGGATGTATCTGTGTAGAGCCCCATGGTATTTCAGAACCAAATGTTGCTCAGAGTCTTTGATACCCAGCTTGGTGCGCAAGGTATGGAAGGTATTGGTGAACTCTGGATCTGCTTGGCCCCTCTCTTGCTGCAGTGTAGTCCATCTTATGTAGTCATCCTCATAGTTGCCAACAGGGTAATACTGTTCCTTTACTGCATCCACAAAAGAATCCCAAGTGGACTCGGCCCCATATATTACAAACTCCTTTATGGAACTTTTCTCCCAGTAAGTTTCCCACCAATTTTTGACATGAGGGAGAGATTTAAGGAGTGTGAAGGTGATCTTTTCTTTATCGGAAAAATTGTGAACATAGAAATAACCTTCTAGCAGATTTAATCATTTGTCTAGGGCTTTTGTATCTATCTGTCCTTCAAATGCAGGAATATCAAAATTAACTTGTACCTTGAAAGGCAAGGTGCTTCCAAAGTGGCCACTTGATGAAGATGCACCTGTTGCTATCGGTAGGCATTGAAGGATGTGGGAAAAATTCTCCATCATTTCATCCCTCTGTCGAGTGAGAGCTTTCTCAAGCAACAGATTGATAGGATTGTCTGCTCCATCGTTTTTATTTTCTTCTGCCATTGAAGGTTTCTTGGGTGTACAAGAGCGATTGTCTTCAAGAGAGACAATATCAATACCCAACTTGCGATACCCAGACCTCATTGGGGACATGCACTGAAAAATGATCAAGAGCAGCCTGCTCTAATACCACTGATCCGGATTATTTTTGGCATGAAATGAGAGCGGAGATATAATAACAAAATGCACTGAGATATCACAGATATTCAATAATATAACAGAAATGTATCATAGATGCAACCATAAAAACAGATATACATTAATACATGATTTCTATTAATGAAATAAATGTACAGAGACTGTAAAAATATAGAGTGAAAGACTCGCTAGAATGGTTGCATCTTATCTCTGAGAAGAGATGTGACGGCTACTTGCCTTCGCAAGAAGATGATTACAATGAGGCTTTGAAGGCCTTTTTAAAATAAACAGGAATGTAAAAAAACCTCAACATCCAAAAAACTAACCCTAGGAGATGAAGCGACAAAAGTCATGTGGGCCCCATTTGGGTAAGTTAGTGCATCAACTTCCCGGGGTCATAACGTTTGCATACACTATCTGTTTTAGGCGTATGATAGCCCGTTGGAAATGTATCATAGAGGAGATTCATTTTGGGGGCTCAATCATGCCTTTAAATATCATTCAGAAACTTGATCCCAAAAAACCTTCATTTATGCCCTCAAAATGGCCCTGGAAGTTAAAAACTGCTAAAAGTAGTAAATTGCCAAAATTGCCAGAAAACTGTTTTGAGCCAATTGGAAAAGGTGGGTGGCCATTGATACCCACCTGAATCAATCCTCCCTCCTTAGGAAGAAATGGTCTCCATTGCATTGATTTTCCATGGGAGAGGGAAAATCATTTGCTAAATATGTATCTTGGTGAGTTGCTTGCCTTGCTGGAGAAGTTGCATTGCTTAGCTTGTTGAAGGTTGTCACGAACATGTGGCTGGAAGGGTTGGAAATTTTTAACCAGTCTAGACACATGATATTATTTTGTGTAGAAGGGATATTTACACTTTTCTGTAATCTTGTCGACCTGCTTCTGTTGGATAGAAGGTGTTTGGGCCAAGGCTGTAGTGGTTGCAGTATTCCTCTATTCACCTTTCGAACAGATTGTGAAGAAGCTAAATTTTACAGTATGAGATACTACCTTGCGACACTTTTTAGGTGGAACAGTAGTTGGAACTACTTCTGGTATTCTATAGAGATTACCCCCCAAAGTAACATTGACACTATGGGGTCGAGACTCATAAATAGCATGGCTCTTCCACATATATGGTTGGCCCAAGAGAACATCACAGACATCCAGTGAGGCAACATCACATAATACCTCATCCTTTAAGGGTTGGATGTCATATGACAATAGGCACTGTTGGATGACACAAAGATCTCGTCCTTGGAAAAGCCACCTGATGTTGTATGGCTGCGGGTGTGGTGTTGTCGACAATCCCAACTGTTTGATGAGCTCTGTTGAGATGAGGTTCTTATGGCTTCCACTATCAACAATAAAATGCAGCGGGGTCCCCTTCACCCACATTTGTGAATGAAAAAGTTGCTCTCCCTCTTCGGGATCTGTTGGTTCTTCTCATTGAATTATTGCGATCGCGACAATAGAAGTGGGGTCTGCATCAATGATATGTCCTTTATGAGTATTTTCAGAATCAGATTCAGAATCAGGGTTCAGAACCTTGTCCTTGATCTCGGCCACCAATGATTGTTTTGAGTGGCATTCATCGTTGTTGTGCTAGGGGCTTTTTTGGAAATCACACCATTTTTCGGTGTCCTTCTTTGTCTTCACATGACCCTTCGTTTCATGTGGCTTGGACTGGTTTTTGAGAGACTATTTTCTAGGGCCGTCTTTGTCATACTTTGGTTTTTTTGGATTTGTAGACCCAAACTCCCGTTTATTCTGGTTCTTAAATTTATGATCGATTTTAACAACATATCGATAAGAAGCACCCAGTGATGAGATGTCTAGAAAATCCATTTTAGTTTGGATGTATTTGTGTAGAGACCCATGTTATTTCAGAACCAAATGTCGCTCGGAGTCTTTGATACCCATCTTGGTGCGAAAGGTATGGAAGGTATTGGTGAACACTGTAACTGCTTGGACCCTCTCTTTATATAGTGTGGTCCATCTCATGTAGTGGTCCTCATAGTTTCCAATAGGGTAATATTGTTCCTTTATCGCATCCAAAAAAACATCTATATTCCAGACTCTATGGAACTTTGCTCCCAGTAAGTTTCCCACCAATGTTTGACATGAGGGAGAGATTTAACCTTCTAGCATATTTAACCATTTGTCTAGGGCTTCTGCATCTATCTGTCCTTCAAACATAGGAATATCAAAATTAACTTGTACCCTGAAAGGTGAGGTGCTTCCAAATTGTCCGCTTGATGAAGATGCACCTGTTGCTATCGGCAGGTGTTGAAGGATGTGGGAAAAATTCTAAATCATTTCGTCCCTCTGTCGTGTGAGAGCTTGCTCAAGCAACAGACTGATAGGATCATCTGCTCCGTTGTTTTTGTTTTCTTCCTCCATTGAGGGTTTCTTGGGTGTGCGAGAGCGATTGTCTTCAAGAGAGACAAGCTTGAGACCCAATTTATTATACTCGGACCTCGTTGGGGACATGCACTGAAAAATGATCAAGAGTAGCTTGTAATGATACCACTGATCCAGATTATTTTCGGCACGAAATGAGAGAGGAGATATAATAACGAAACACACAGAGATATCACAAATATTCAATAATATAATAGAAATGTATCATATATGCAACCATAAACACAGATATACAGTAATGCACGATTTCTATTAATGAAATAAATGTACAGAGACTGTAAAAATATAGAGTTAAAGACTCGCTAGAATGGTGACATCTTATCTCGGAGAAGAGATGTGACATCTACTCACCTTCGTAAGAAGACGGTTACAATGAGGCTCTAAAGGTATTTTTACAATAAAAAGGAATTTAAAAAACCATCGACATCCAAAAACC
This sequence comes from Picea engelmannii, assembly GCA_009831015.1. Classification (NCBI taxonomy): domain Eukaryota; kingdom Viridiplantae; phylum Streptophyta; class Pinopsida; order Pinales; family Pinaceae; genus Picea; species Picea engelmannii. Next base: position 322,742 of record ML788257.1, read on the forward strand.
TAACCCTAAGAGATGAAGCGCCAAAAGTTATGTGGGCCCCATCTGGGTAAGTTGGTGCATCAACTTTCTGGGGTCATAACTTTTGTATACAATCTTCATTTTAGGCATATGATAGCCCGTTGGAAAGGCATCATTGAGGAGATTCATTTTGGGGTCTCAATCATGCCTTCAAATATCATTGAGAAGCTCAATCCCGAAAAACCTTCATTCAAGCCCTCAAAATGGCCTTGGAAGTTAAAAACCGCTAAAAATAGTAAATTGCCAAAATTGCAAGAAAACTATTTTGAGCCAGTTGGAAAAGGAGGGTGGCCACCAGTATCCACCTGGATCAATCATCTCTCTTTAAGAAGAAATGGTATCCATTACGTTGAGTGCTCAGGAGAGAGGGAAAAACATTTGTTGAATCTGGATCTTGGTGAGCTGCTTACCTTGTTGGAGAAGTTGGGTTACTTAGCTTGTTGAAGGTTGTCACAAACATGTGGCTGGAAGGGCTAGACATTTTTAACTAGTATGGAGACATGAGATTATTTTGTGTAAAAGGATTCTTTACACTTTGCTGCAATCTTGTCGAACTTCTTCTGTTGGATAGAAGGTGTTTGGGCCGAGGTTGTAGTGGTTGCATTATTCCTCTGTTCACCTTTTGAACAGATTGTGAAGAAGTTGAATTTTGCAATATGAGATACTACCTTGTGACACTTTTTAGGTTGAACAGTAGTTGGAACAACCTCTGGTATTCTATAGAGATGACCCCCCAAAGTAACAATGACACTATGGGGTCGAGACTCATAAATAGCATGGTGCTTCCACATATATGGTTGGCCCAAGAGAACATCACAAACATCCAGTGGGGCAACATCACATAATAACTTATCCTTGAAGGGTTGGATGTCATATGGCAATCAACACTACTGGCTGACACGAAGATCTCATCCTTGGTGAAGCCACCCGATGTTGTATGGTTGCAGGTGTGGTGTTGTCGACAATCCCAATTGTTTGACAACCTCTGTTGAGATGAGGTTCTTCTAGCTTCTACTATCAATAATAAAATGCAGCGATGTCCCCTTCACCCACATTTGTGAATGAAAAAGGCTCTCCCCCTCTTCAAGATTTGTTGGTTCTTCTCGTTGAATTGTTGTGGTCATGACAATAGTAGTGGGGTATGCGGAAATGATATGTCTTTTACGAATATTTTCAAAGTCAGATTATGAATCAGGGTTCGACTCCTTGTATTTGATATCGACCACCAATGACTGTTTTGAGCGGCAATCATCGGTGTTGTGCCAGGGGATTTTGTGGAAATTGCACCATTTTCTGATGTCCTTCTTTGTCTTCCCATGACCCTTCTTTTCACGTGGCTTGTACTGGTTTTCAGGAGACTATTTTCTAGGGTTGTCTTTGTCATACTTTGGTTGTTGCGGATTTGCAGACCCAAACTCTTGTTTATTCTGGTGCTTAAATTTCTGCTCGATTTTAACAACATATCGATAAGCAGCACCGAGTGATGAGATGTCTAGAAAATCTGTTTTATTTTGGATGTATCTGTGTAGAACCCCACGGTATTTCAGAATCAAATGTCGCTCGGAATCTTTGATACCCAGCTTGGTGCCTAAGGTATGGAAGGTATTGGTGAACTCCGTAACTGCTTGGCCCCTCTCTTGTCACAGTGTGGTCCATCTCATGAATTGGTCCTCATAGTTTCCAGCAGGGTAATACTGTTCCTTTTCCGGATCCACAAAAAAATCCAAAGTGGGCTTGACCCCAAATATTTGAGACACCTCTGTGGAACTTTTCTCCCAGTAAGTTTCCCACCAATGTTTGACATGAGGGAGATCTTTAAGGAGTGCGAAGGTGATATTTTCTCTATCGAAAAAATTGTGAATAGAGAAATAACCTTCTAGCAGATTTAACCATTTGTCTAGGGCTTCTAATAGAGAAATAACCTTCTAGAAGATTTAACGAAATGAGAGTGGAGATATAATAACGAAATGCATAGAGATATCGCAGTTATTCAATAATATAACAAAAATGTATCAGATATGCACCTAGATATGTATCAGATATGTATCTGAAGGAATTTTTACAATAAACATGAATTTCAAAAACCCTCGACATCCAAAAACCTAACCCTAGGAGATGAAGTGCCAAAATTCACGTGGGCCCCGTTTGGGGAAGTTGGTGCATCAACTTCCCGGGGTCGTAACTTTTGCATACAATCTCCGTTTTAGGCATATGATAGCACATTGGAAAGGTATCATCGAGGAGATTCATTTTGGGGGATCAATCATGTCTTTATATATCATCGAGAATCTATATCTTGAAAAAACCTTCATTTAGGCCCTCAAAATGGCCCCAGTAGTTAAAAACTACTAAAAATAGTAAATTGCCAAAATTGTCAGAAAATTGTTTTGAGCCAGCTGGAAAAGGTGGATGGCCATTGATATCCACTTGTATCAATCCTCCCTCCTTAGGAAGCAATGATATGCATTTTATTGAGTGACTAGGGGAGAGAGAAAAGCGTGTGTTGAATCTGCATCTTGCTGAGTTGCTTGCCTTGCTATAGAAGTTGCGTTGCTTAGCTTGTTGAAGGTTGTCACGAACATGTGGCTGGAAGGGTTGGACATTTTTAACCAATCTGAACACATGAGATTCTTTTGTGTAGAATGAATCTTTACACTTTGTTGCAATCTTGTCGACGTGCTTCTGTTGGATAGAAGTTGTTTGGGCCGAGGCTGTAGTGGTTGCAGTATCCCTCTGTTCACCTTTTGAACAGATTGTGAAGAATATGAATTTTGCAGTATGAGATACTACCTTGCGACACTTTTTAGGTGAAACAGTAGTTGGAACTACCTCTGGTATTCTATAGAGATGACCCCCCAAAGTAATAATTACACTACGAGGTCAAGACTCATAATTAGCATGGCGCTTCCACATGTATGGTTGGCCCAAGAGAACATCATAGACATCTAGTGGGGAAACATCACATAATACCTCATCCTTGAAGGGATGGATGCCGTATGACAATCGAAACTGTTGGCTGACACAGAGATCTCATCCTTGGTGAAGCCACCTGATGTTGTATGGCTACGGGTGTGTTGTTGTCGAAAATCCCAACTGTTTGGGGACCTTTGTTGAGATTAGGTTCTTTTGGCTTCTGCTATCAACAATAAAATGCAGTGGGGTCCCCTTCACCCACATATATGAGTGAAAAAGTCTCTCCCCCTCTTCGGGATCTGTTGGTTCTTCTCGTTGAATTGTTGCAGTTGCGAAAATAGCAATGGGGTCTGCGTCAAGGATTTGTCCTTTATCAGTATTTTCAAAATCAGATTATGAATTAGGGTTTGGCTCCTTGTCTTTGATCTCGGCCACCAATGAATGTTTTAAGAGGCATTCATCGATGTTGTGCAAGGGTATTTTGTGGAAATCGCAACATTTTTCGGTGTCCTTCTTTCTCTTCCCATGACCCTTCTTTTCATGTGGCTTGGATTGGTTTTCAGGAGACTGTTTGCTAGGGATATTTTTTTCATACTTTGGTTGTTTCAGATTTGCAGACCCAAACTCTCATTTATTCTGGTGCTTAAATTTCTACTCAATTTTAACAACATATCGATAAGAAGCTCCAAGTGATGAGATGTCCAGAAAATCCATTTCAGTTTGGATGTATCTGTGTAGATCCCCACGGTATTTCAGAACCAAATGTTGCTCAGAGTCTTTGATAACTATCTTGGTGCACAAGGTATGGAAGGTATTGGTGAACTCCATAACTTCTTGGCCCCTCTCTTTCCACAGTGTGGTCCATCTCATGTACTGGTCCTCATAGTTTCCAACAGGGTAATACTGTTCCTTTACCACATCCACAAAAAAATCCCTAGTGGGCTCAGCCCCATATATTCCAGACTCTACGAAAATTTTCTCCCAGTAAGTTTCCCACCAATGTTTTACATGAGGGAGATATTTAAGGAGTGCGAAGGTGATCTTTTATCTATTGAAAAAATTGTGAACAGAGAAATAACCTTCTAGCAGATTTAACCTTTTGTCTAGGGCTTTTGCATCTATCTTTCCTTCAAATATAGGAATATCAAAATTAACTTGTACCTTGAAAGGCGAGGTGCTTCCAACGTGGCTTCTTGGTGAAGATGTGCCTATTTCTATCGGTAGGTGTTGAAGGATGTGGGAAAAATTCTCCATCATTTTGTCCCTTTGTCGCGTGAGATCTTGCTCAAGTAACAAACTGATAGGATCGTCTGCTCCACTTTTTTTCTTTTCTTCTGCCATTGAGGGTTTCTTGGGTGTGCCAGAGCGATTTTATTCAACAGAGACAATCTCAATACCCAACTTTATATACCCAAACCTCGTCGGGGACATGCATTGAGAAACAATCAAGAGCAACCTCCTCTGATACCACTGATCCGGATTATTTTCGGCACGAAATGAGAGCGGATATATAATAACGAAATGCACAGAGATATCACATATATTCAATTAGATAATAGAAATGTATCATATACAAAACCATAAATATAGATATACAGTAATACACGATTTATATTAATGAAATAAATGTACAAAGATTGTAAAAATACAGAGTGAAAGACTCGGTAGAATGGTGACAACTTATCTTTGAGAAGAGATGTGATGGCTACTCACCTTCACAAGAATATGATTAAAATGAGGATTTGAAGGCCTTCTTACAATAAACAAGAATGTAAAAAACCCTTGACATCCAAAAACCTAACCCTAGGAGATGAAGCGCCAAAAGTCAAGTGGGCCCCGTTTGGGGAAGTTGGTGCATCAACTTCCCGGGGTCGTAACTTTTGCATACAATCTTCGTTTTAGGCGTGTGATAGCCTATTGGAAAGGTATTGTCGAGGAGATTAATTTTGGGGGTTCAATCATGATTTAATATATCATTGAGAAGATCGATCCTGAAAAACCTTCATTTGGTCTGTCAAAATGGCCCCGGAAGTTAAAAACTGCTAAAAATAGTAAATTTCCTAAATTGCAAGAAATTTTTTTTGAGCCAGCTGGAAAAGGTGGGTGGCCACCGATATACACCTGGATCAATCCTCCCTCCTTAGGAAGCAATGGTCTCCATTGCATTGAGTTCCCAGGGGAGAGGGAAAAACGTTTGCTAAATTTGTATCTTGGTGAGTTGTTTTCCTTACTGGAGAAGCTGCATTACTTAGCTTGTTGAAGGTTGTCACAAACATGTGGCTGGAAGGGTTGGACCTTTTTAACCAGTCTAGACACATGAGATTATTTTGTGTAGAAGGAATCTTTACACTTTGTTGCAATGTTGTTGACCTGCTTCTATTAAATAGAAGGTGTTTGGGCCGAGGTTGTAGTGGTTGCAGTATCCCTCTGTTCACCTTTTGAGAATATCGTGAAGAAGCTAAATTTTGCAGTATAAGATACTACCTTGCAGCACATTTTAGGTGGAAAAATAGTTGGAACTACCTCTGGTATTTTGAAGAGATGACCCCCCAAAGTAACAATGATACTACGGGGCCGAGACTCATAAATAGCATGGTGCTTCCACATATATGGCTGGCCCAAGATAACATCATAGAAATCCAGTGGGGAAACATCACATAATACCTCATCCTTGAAGGGTTGGATGTTGTATGACAATTGACACTTCTAGTTGACGTGAAGATATCGTCCTTGGCGAAGCCACCTGATGTTGTACGGATGCGGGTGTGGTTTTGTCAACAATCCCAACTATTTGATGACCTGTGTTGAGATGAGGTTCTTCTAGCTTCTGCTATTAACAATAAAATGCAGTGGGGTTCCCTTCACCCACATCTGTGAATGAAAAAGGCACTCCCCCTCTTCGAGATCTGTTGGTTCTTCTAGTTGAATTGATGTGGTCACGAAAATAGCAGTGGGGTCTATGTCAATGATTTGTCCTTTACCAGTATTTTCAAAATCAGATTCTGAAGTAGGGTTCGGCTCCTTGTCTTTGATCTCAGCCACCAATGATAGTTTTGATAAGTATTCATCAATGTTGTGCTAGAGGATTTTGTGGAAATTGCACCATTTTTCGATGTCCTTCTTTGTCCTCCCGTGACTCTTCTTTTCATGTGGCTTGGAATGGTTTTCGGGAGACTGTTTACTAGGGTTGTCTTTGTCATACTTTGGTTGTTTCGGATTTGCAGACCCAAACTCCCATTTATTATGGTGCTTAAATTTCTTCTTGATTTTAACAACATATCGATAAGCAACATTGAGTGATGAGATGTCTAGAAAATCCATTTTAGTTTGGATGTATCTGTGTAGAGCCCCACGGTATTTTAGAACCAAATGTCACTTAGAGTCTTTGATACCCAACTTTGTGCACAAGGTATGGAAGCTATTGGTGAACTCCGAAACTGCTTGGCCCCTCTCTTTTCATATTGTGGTCCATCTCATGTACTAGTCCTCATAGTTGCCAACAGGGTAATATTGTTCCTTTACCGCATCCACAAAAAAATCCCAAGTGGGCTTGAACCCATATATTCCAGACTCCTCTGTGCAAAATTTCTCCCAGTAAGTTTCCCACCAATGTTTGACATGAGGTAGATATTTAAGGAGTGTGAAGGTGATCTTTTCTCCATCAGAAAAATTGTGAACAAAGAAATAACCTTCTAGCATATTTAACCATTTGTGTAGGGCTTTTGCATCTATTTGTCCTTCAAATACATGAATATCAAAATTAACTTGTACCTTGAAAGGAGAGGTTCTTCCAAAGTGTCCACTTGATGAAGATGCGCCTCTTTCTATCAGTAGGTTTTTAAGGATGTGGGAAAAATTCTCCATCATTTCGTCCCCCTGTCGCATGAGAGCTTTCTCAAGAAACAAACTGATAGGACCGTCTGCTCCATCGTTTTTCTTTTCTTCCACCATTGAGGGTTTCTTGGGTGTGCAAGAGATTTTTTCTTCAAGAGAGACAAGCTCGAGACCCAAATTTATATACTCAGACCTCGTTGGGGTCATGCACTGAAAAATGATCAAGAGCAGCCTGCAATGATACCACTGATCCAGATTATTTTTGGCACGAAATGAGAGCGGAGATATAATAATGAAATGCACATAGATATTGCAGATGTTCAATAATATAACATAAATGTATCAGAGATGCAACCATAAACATAGATATACAGTAATACATGATTTCTATTAATGAAATAAATGTACAGAGATTGTAAAAATACAGAGTGAAAGACTCACTAGAATGGTGGCATCTTATCTCTGAGAAGAGATGTGATGGCTACTCGCCTTCGCAAGAAAATGATTACAATGACAGTTTGAAGGAATTTTTACAATAAACAGGAATTTCAAAACCCTCGACATCCAAAAACCTAACCCTAGGATATGAGGCACCAAAAGTCACGTTGGCCCCATTTGGGTAACTTGGTGCATCAACTTCCCGGGGTCGTAACTTTTGCATACAATCTCTGTTTTAGGCGTATGATAGCCCGTTGGAAAGGTATCATCGAGGAGATTCATGTTGGGGGACCAATCATTACTTTTTTATATTTTTGAGAAGATATATCCTGAAAAACCTTCATTTAGGCCCTCGAAATGGCCCCGTAAGTTAAAAACCTGCTAAAAATAGTAAATTGCCAAAATTGGCAGAAAACTGTTTTGACCCAGTTGGAAAAGGTGGGTGGCCACGGATATCCACCTGGATCAATCCTCCCTCCTTAGGAAAAAATGATATCCATTGCGTTGAGTGCCCGAGGGAGAGGGAAAAGCGTTTGTTGAATCTGCATCTTGGTGAGTTGCTTGCCTTACTGGAGAAGTTGTGTTGCTTAGCTTGTTGAAGCTTGTCATGAAAATGTGGTTGGAAGGGTTGGACCTTTTTAACCAGTTTGGACACATGAGATTATTTTTTGTAGAAGGAATCTTTACACTTTGCTTCAATCTTGTCGACCTTATTTTGTTGGATAGAAGGTGTTTGGGCCGAGGCAGTAGTGGTTGCAGTATCCCTCTATTCACCTTTTGTACAGATTGTGAAGAAGCTGAATTTTGTATTATGAGATACTAACTTGCGACACTTTTTAGGTGGAATAGTAGTTGGAACTACCTCTTGTATTATATAGAGATGACCCCTCAAAGTAACAATGACACTACGGGGTCGAGACTCATAAATAGCATGGTGCTTCCACATATATAGCTTGCCCAAGAGAACATCACATACATCCAGTGGGGCAACACCACATAATACCTCATATTTGAAGGGGTCGATGCCGTATGACAATCGACAATGATGGATGACATGAAGATCTCATCCTTGGCGAAACCACCCAATGTTGTATGGATGCATCATGCGGGTGTGGTGTTTTCAACAATCCCAACTGTTTGACGACCTCTGTTGAGATGAGGTTATTCTAGCTTCTGCTATCAAAAATAAAATGCAGTGGGGTCCCCTCCATCCACAGTTATGAATGAAAAAGGCACTCTCCCTCTTAGAGACATGTTGGTTCTTCTTGTTTAATTGCTACGGTCACGACAATAGTAGTGGGGTCTACGCCAATGATCCGTCCTTTACTAGTATTTTCAGAATCAGATTCTAAATCACGGTTCGGCTCCTTGACTTTGATCTCAACCACCAATGACTTTTTTGAGAGGCATTCATCGGTGTTGTGCCAGGGGATTTTTTGGAAATCACACTATTTTCTAGTGTCCTTCTTTGTCTTCCCGTGACTCTTTTTTTCATGTGGCTTGGACTGGTTTTCGGGAGACTGTTTTCTAGGGTCATCTTTGTCATACTTTGGTTGTTGCAGATTTGTAGACCCAAACTCCCATTTATTTTGGTACTTAAATTTGTGCTCGATTTTAATAGCATATCGATAAGCAACACTGAGTGATTAGATGTCCAGAAAATCCATTTCAGTTTGGATGTATCTGTGTAGAGCCCCACAGTATTTCAAAACCAAATGTCCCTCGTAGTCTTTGATACCCAGCTTGGTGCGCAAGGTATGGAAGGTATTGGTGAACTCCAAAACTGCTTGGACCTCTCTTTCCGTAGTGTGGTCCATCTCATGTATTGGTCCCCATAGTTGCCAACAGAGTAATATTGTTCCTTTACCGCATCCAAAAAAAATCCCAAGTGGGCTCGGCCCCATATATTCCAGACTCCCATGTGGAACTTTGCTCCCAACAAGCTTCCCACTAATGTTTGACATGGGGGATAGCTTTAAGGAGTGCGAAGGTGATATTTTCTCTATTGAAAAAATTGTGAACAAAGAAATAACCTTCTAGCATATTTAACCATTTATCTAGGGCTTTTGCATCTATCTGTCCTTCAAATACAGGAATATCAAAATTAACTTGTACCTTGAAAGGCGAGGTGCTTCCAAAGTGGCTGCTTGATGAAGATGCGTTTGTTTCTATCGGCAAACATTGAAGGATGTGGGAAAAATTCTCCATCATTTCGACCCTCTGTCACGTGAGAGGTTTCTCAAACAATAGACTGATATGATCGTCTGTCGTCGTTTTTCTTTTCTTCCACCATTGAGGGTTTCTTCAGTGTGTGAGAGCGATTTTCTTCAAGAGAGATAAGATTGAGACCCAACTTTCTATACTGGGACCTCGTCAAGGACATGCACTAAAAAATGATCAAGAGTAGCCTGCTTTGATACCACTGATCCATATTATTTTCGGCATGAAATGAGTGCGGAGATATAATAACAAAATGCACAAAGATATCGCAGATATTCAATAATATAAAAGAAATGTATCAGAGATGCAACCATAAAAAAAATATATACAATAATATAACATAAATGTATCAGAGATGCAACCATAAACACAGATATACAATAATACATTATTTCTATTAATGAAAGAAATGTACAGAGACTGTAAAAATACAGAGTGAAAGACTCGCTAGAATGGTGGTAGCTTATCTCTAAGAAGAGATGTGACGACTACTTGCCTTCACAAGAAGATGATTACAATGAGGCTCTAAAGGCCTTTTTACAATAAATAGGAATGTCAAAAACCATCGACATCCAAAAACCTAACCCTAGGAGATGAAGCACCAAAAGTCACGTGGGCCCCATTTGTAAGTTAGTGCATCAACTTACCAGGGTCATAACTTTTGCATACAATATTCGTTTAGGCGTATGATAGCTCGTTGGAAAGGTATCATCGAGGAGATTCATTTTTGGGGCTCAATCATGCCTTTGTATATCATTGAGAAGATGGATCCCTAAAAACCTTCATTTAGGCCCTCCAAATGGCCCTGGCAGTTAAAAACTGCTAAAAATAGTAAATTGCCAAAATTGCCAGAAAATTGTTTTGAGCCAGTTGGAAAAGGTGGGTGGCCACCGATATCCACCTGGATCACAAGGCAAGGAAATGAATACCATACCATACCATACATACAAGTAAATGCATACCATACCATGCAAGGAAAGGAAAGACATACCATACCATACCATACCATGCAAGGCAAGGAAAGGCCATTCAAGGAAAGGAAATGCAAGGAATGACAATGCATGGAAAGGAAAGGAAAGACACGATATACCATACCATACCATGTCATACCATGCAAGACAATGTAAATACAAGGAAACACAAGGCAATGAATACCATACCATACCATACCATAAAAGGCAATGGGAAGAAAAGGAATACCATACAATACCATACCATGCAAGGCAATGGAAAGGAAAGGCATACCATACCATACCATACCATACCATACCATTATACCATACAAGGAAATAGAAATTAAAAACATACCATACCATACCATACCATGGAAAGGCAAGACAAGGCAAGAAAAGGCATACCATATCATACCATACCATGGCAAGGAAAGGAATACCATACCATACCATGGAAACACAAGAAAGGCATGGCATGGCAAAGAAAGGTATGCCAATTCCTACATGGGATGGCATGGTAAGGAAAGGAAATGCATGGTAAGGTAAGGCATGACATGGCAAGGCAAGGAAATGCATGGCATGGAAAGGAAAGGCATGCAAAGGCAAGGCATGACATGGCAAGGAAATGAAAGGGGTTGATGTCTTGAATATTTTAGGGCCGTTATGTGCCATAATGAATTTCATCAAGCATTTTTTTATCTAAACCATAGTTTAAGATTGCATTTCCAGCCCCCTTTCATTTAATGATAACTTTTTTAAGGGTTGTTATATTTTTCCCGTTGTAACTTAGTTAATATCATTTATTGTCTTAGCAATACATGGTAATGGCATGACAATGTTTCTTTCTTTGCTATTATTTTTTCATTGCAATACCCTTTTTTATTTAACTTTTTCTTGCATAATTTTATTCATGGCATGGCATGGCATGGATTGGAAATGGCATGGAAATTACATGGCATGGAAAGACATAGAAATGGAATGGAAATGATGTCTTCAATATGCTAGGGATATTATGTGCCATGGAAATGATGTCTTGAATATTCTAGGGCTTGATGTCTTGAATATTTTAGGGTTGTTATGTTCCATCTTGGGAAGCTACATGAAAATGGCATGGCTTGGAAAAGCATGTAAATTTCATGGCATGGAATGGAATTCCATGGAATGGATTGGCAGGCATAACAATGATATCTTGAATATTCTAGGGCTTTTATGTGTCATATTTCATTTCATAAAGCATTTTTTTATTATCTAAACCCTAGTTTAGGCTTTCGTTTTCAACCCCCTTTCATTTATTGATTACTTGTGTTAAGGGTTGTTATATTTATCCTAGTGTAACTTATTTAATATCATTTATTGGCTTGGATAGGCATGAAAATGTTATGGAATGATAATGGAAAGTTATGTTTATTGTTATATAGGTTAAAATGGGAAACTACATGACAATGCATGGGAAGCTATATGAAAATGGAACCGCATGGCATGGATTGGAAATGCATGGAAATGACATGGCATGAAAATGACATGGAAATGGAATGGGAAGGCATGGAAATAGCATGGAAATGACATGGCATGGCATGGCTTCAGAAGGCATGGAAATGACATGGAAATGGCATGGCATGGAAAGGTTTGAAAATGGTGTGGAAATGGAGATGGAATGAATTGGAAAGGAATGACAATGTCATGACAATGGCATGACATGGAAAGGCATGGCATGGCATCAACAAGTTTCTGGGATTGGGTTTGGGAGGGTCCTTTGTCTCCCTGTGTGCTTTAACCCAAAAATTGGGTAGGAATGTGCAATAAAATATCATAGATGTTGAAGGGAAAAGAATAATGGTTTCAAGTCTCTCTAAAGGAATTTTGATAGCATAGCATAGCTTTCTATGGTGTGTCATGAAATGTAACCTCAAAACCTGTATTTGTAGGTGGAAAATGATACCCATTCTAAGATCTAGTTTCCATGTGAACTCTCTCGTTATATTGATCAAAATCAATAAGTTTAGTGGAAATCATGGAAGATTGAATAAATTTTATTAATAATTGATGGGTTTAACAAAATTTACATATACCCACTACACAATCTAAACAAACATGTGCATTAATGAGTCATTGACTAATTTTTTTGGCATTTATGAAGGGTTACACATAAATCAACTGATTTTATATATATCATGCATAGAAAGAGGGGAATAATGTGTGTTCCCTAGAAAATAACATTGAGCTGAAATTGTTAAGTGATTTAAAATTATGTAGAAGATAAATGAGAAAATTTATTTCTATAATAAATTATTGTAATATGTCATTGTTTAGGTCACAATAGTTTCAAGTGACCACTATTTGAGTGTGGATTTTCATTGGATTTAGATGGAGATAATTCAAGAGGTAGTCCATATTGTTGGTTGTGAGTTAGAATATGGATATCCACAACATTCATGCAAATAATTCAGAAGGAATGATCTATCAATGATGTAGAGATACATGGTTGATTAGCTAGAAATGCTACTTGAGAACCATTAATTGCTTATGGATTTATCACTTAGCAATATTTTCCACCATAAACCATTCCTTAATACGCAATGCAAGTATTTATAATCACTTTAGAAAAAAATCAAGGGATTAATACACATGAAATTCATACACTTTGGAATTCATATATTCATCAACATCAAATGTAGAGACAATGAGATTCATAAAAGAATGTGTCATGAAATGTGTGTGTGTGTGTGTGTGTGTGTATAACATCTTCTAAATTGTACATTTTTTACAAAATGGCAACTCGTTCCTAGTATACAAAGTGACAACAAGTGCCCTAACATAAAAAACATCTATATCGTGGCCTAGTTACAAAATGGCAGTAGTTGGTCAATCATTGACCATTTCCACCCTTGCCACCCTCAGGAGCATCCCATAAATCTATATTTCTTCTCTTGCTCGAGGATGCACCTTGAGAGGTTCTAGGCCTGGGCGTGCTTCGACGCTCTAGAGACTGAACAAAGAATAAACAATGTTATATGTTTTTTTATTCAATGAATTAATAGACATACAAATTAATTTCTTTTAATTTAACCTAAGACAACTCACTGCATATGAAACTGTTAATTTTGAGGATGTTACCCTCCTCCATGACCCCAATATCTCTGCAATGCCACCCTTAATCAATTACAAGAATCAAGTCAAGAAAATTAAACAAATATGCATAAAAACAAGTTCATGAAACATAAAAAATTATCATCAATGCATTATATCACCGTGAATATCTCAAGCATTGATGGAGATTCACTAGAAGATGGAGCACTAGGTTGTACAACCTGCTCCAAGATGACCTCTATTGTGGTAGTCTCTGTCGATGGGGCCGAAAGTGGTGGTGGAAGTGGGTGGCAGAAATGTGGGTTGTGATGGATCCTCACAGGTTGTACGTGATTACAACACCCTAGGACTTGAGAAAGGTAACCCATAAGTAACGATGAGGTTCCTAGGGGGTGCAATACTACTATACCTAGAAAATATATAAATGACATGTATACATATGAATAAAATTGAACTATTAGTACCAAATAATAAAATTAAAAAACATAAACACAAACAATTTGAGAATTATATGATATTTAACTTTACACATGATACCTATGATGTTGGTGACTTATCCATCTCAGATGGACAATCCCCGACATCGCTTGGTGATAAATCCTATAGAAACACGAGAACATATAAAAAAATTGAGGATGTCATAAAATAAAGAAATGACTATATGATGAATCTATCAAATGTGATACATACCTGTGTATGGTGCACCCAATGAACACGTCTTCTCTATTCTTGCATCAATGGTAAGTCTAGGAACTAATGCATCCATATTCATAGAGGCTCTACTTCTATGTTGTGACAATTTCAAAACAACATACAATCAAATATCTATATATATACACAAAATACAAAATAAATATATAATGATGAAGAACATAGAGAGGGTTAAGATACTAACCTCCTCCATGGAGCTATGTTTTCCACTGGGCTCTATAGGCCCATATCATGTATGCTCGTAGCTCAAGAACCTGTGAGGTTCACATTGACAATTTTTATGTCCATGTTCCCTCTCCTCACTGTACTCTCCTGTGCATGTTGACGCTCAAACCCCTCTATCAATGTCACTAACAAACACCTCCTATTGGGATAGTGCAACAAAGCTACTGTGTTGCACTAGACTATGAGTCAATGATGAGATGGCTAGTTGTACCTGTTGCAAGTTATATGCAACATGAGGATGTTGGGTTGGGGGGGCAAGACTTCTCCTAGGGGGATAGGGACCTAACACGATGTCGTGCTTGGCATGCTCTCAGTTCTGTGTAGACCCTCAACCCACCCCATGGAAGTCACCAATGTCAAAGTAGTTGACATGCTTACCCATAATAAACTCAACCCATAATTTCCTCAGAAAATATAAGGGCATATCCATGTTATTGCAAGGAGGTTTATCAAAACAATATACCACCTATCCATCCAATTTTGACTAATATGGGGATGGATGCACTAGTCAATGGAGATGTGTTTCCTGGTCAATGGTAGTTCTTGTCCATTTGTAGGATCCCTAAAAATAGACAATATTTGTTGTTTTGAAGCGCCCAGTTCTTTGACTTGGTTTCTGTCCAAACTAGTGCTATAGTACTTATACATTCGTGCCCTACAATAAGAAATAAAGGTCAATTTCCCTTGGGCACTTGCAATGGATTGCACAATTATGTCCAAAAAAGTGGCCAAGGAGACTCTTCTAGGCTCTCTAGTCTCCCTTAATTGTTCCTCAAGGATTCTAAATATAACCAACCACTCATCAATTTCAGTGTTTACATTGTGTGGTGGTGGTGGGTTGGGGTTTTGATCTTCTTGGTTTTCTTCTGAGCAGTTTAAATTGTCTTAGGGTTCCATTGCATTATATATGCTGCAATTTGAAAGCCATGAC
Organism: Picea engelmannii; assembly: GCA_009831015.1. NCBI lineage: Eukaryota > Viridiplantae > Streptophyta > Pinopsida > Pinales > Pinaceae > Picea > Picea engelmannii. Next base: position 338,072 of record ML788257.1, read on the forward strand.
ATGTAAATTAGGTTCCTTTTTAATTTGAAATACAAAATTACAATTTTTTTGAATTTAGATTATTGGGAGAAAAATACTAAATTGGAATGACTAAATTGGATTATAGTTAAGAAAAATGTAACATACCTGGACATAGTGGCCCCCTCCTCCCTTTCTTCCTCCTCTCTAGCTCCACTATATTTTCCCAATGAGAGAAACACAAGCGTGAGTTTTGCACAATGGGTACAAATTGTGCTCAGACCCTTTAAATAATTTTATTAGTAAGAATGTGTGTGTGTTCTTAGGACTGTGCACGTGTTCTTAAAACTGTGCATGCCTTATTTCCACTAAGAAGGCACATGCGGAGGTTCGACAATCCATGTGAAGGTTCGACCACATCCAAACCTATAGGTATAGGAACGCGTGCATGTTCCTAAGAACGCACACACGTTTCTGTAAGTACACGTTCTTACTCATACCCTTATCACTTTTTTAGCCACAAACTTCTTGCACTCACCCCATACCATTAATTTATATACTAACACAATTTAAAAATACACTTGAAATAATAAAAAGAAATAAATGAATCATGAAAACATAAAAATGAGATATAAAATGTTCCAAATTTGAATTTCCGTACCATTAATTTATATACTAGTATAATTTAAAAATGCACTTATTATAATAATGAAAATAAGAAACAGAAAAAAAAATTACTAGTAACATAATTTACATAAAGAAAATGTATATTAAAAATAAAAAAAATACTAGTATCCTAATTTACATAAAGAAATGTATATGTTTATTTTTTATTTATTTTATTTTAAAATGAAAATCACATAATTATTAGAATAATATTATAAAGAAAATTTATATGTGTTATTTTGTTTCTTAATTTAAAATGAAAATCACATAATTATTAGAATAATATTATAAAGAAAATTTACATGTGTTAATTTACATGTGTTATTTTGCTTTATCCTTTGAAAGGAGAAAATAATATAATTTATTGGAAACAAATATTATAGATATACACTATGGACATTGTTGGTGCGTGGTGGGAAGACCCAGGGTTAATCATTAATAAACCAACAAAACCCTTAGACACCAGCCCTTTCAGCATCACCTGCAAACAAGTGAAGTCTCACCTAATTCATCTAGAGGGGTTGTAGGAACCAAGTTTCTATAGTGGAGGAAAGTGAGGCATTCAACATGACCACACTATGAATTATCCATTCATATACTTTGTGTGCCATTCCCATTACTTAACCTCTAATTATCATGCAATATACCCTCTGTGCAATGTTACTCCACTTAACATTCATTCATTCGGCATTAAATTTAGTGTGGATGACCATAACAACATATATTGGTGACATATTCAGAATACTAAAAATTCACCATATTTTCGCAGTAGACACAAACAATAAACATATCTCTACTAACCATCCATCATATGCATCAGAAACATAACACACGAAAGAAGCACATCAAGACACAAGGTTTTAACGTATTTCACCCCAAGCTGAGCTATGTCTGGAACGACTAGATTCTTATTTTATTCATTCACAATATCCTTACATCTACGCATTGCGCTTTCAAAAATATATATATCAATTGACATTACCCAAACCTGCATAATCCGTTCTATTGCAATGTGATCCTAACTCCCGAAAACCTCAGTCATGACTCAAAACACCCGAACACTTAGTCAATTGTTCACTATCCATTCTTGACTCAAGATCTCCTTATACCTAAAACCCATTACATATTTATAGTATTTTATTAGGGCTAATCCCATTACAACATGGTTACGAAGTGGAAAAAATGTCGTAAAACTTTCTAACTAACTCTCGTTTCTTGCGTGCTGACTCCTGATAATGCACTAGCGGCTTTTTGTGTATGTTGTCCCTTTTCCAAAATGTCGCATGATCTGCTTCTGCGCGATTTCCAAAACTTATTCAAAATAACCTACTCCATTAGGCCCCAAACACTTACATGTAGCTCGTCCCAAGCCACTTCAGGTCTGCTTCCATGTTGCCAAATGTTTTTGTAATGTATCTCTAGATGTTGCAACTTTTTCTTTGACTTGGGTTTCCTCCCTACACAATTTATTTGGCCATATCTATAGTTTTATGAGTCTTTGCTTTTTCAGTACTTTCTTAGATTGTCTCCTTGAATATAACTTGATTAGATACTAATTTCGCTTCCACCTTGTAGTATTTTTCCTGTAAGGTATCAATATTTTGTGCATGATCCTACTACTCTTACTTTTGTTTATTCATCTCTAAGTATATATTTTGGTTTTCTGGAATTGTTCTTACCATGTCTACTCGTTGTAATGTACTCATGACTTCCTTAAAATTTTGCACCTTGTCCTGTGGAGCTTGTAAATTCTATCCAATCTCCTACAGATCCACGTCTTCAGTCAACTATGTCTAAGCTCCCATGATTTGTGCATATGGTTTTGTACATTATTCTTTTAAGATTCCAGTATTCTCTAAATTTGTGGTCGTTGACTTATCTCTTTGCTCCCTTTTCTCTAGGGGAGTGCCTAGTATCTATCTTGATTCTAAGTCGTCGATCTTAGTTCAAAATTCCTGAATGTATTTTATCATCTTTGTCACCTATTCCTCCAATGGGGAATCTTCCTCCCTAGGTACTTCTGTAATAATGGTATACACCCACTCGACCACCTGTTTGACTCTCTTTGCTCATTGCGTGGCATTGTCTCATTCCAAACTAAGTTGGTCATATTATTCTTGCAACATGTCTTTATCTTTGACTGTCTTTGTCAACTCCATTGAGGTTGACACTACATATCTTGAAGTGCCTATGTCAGACTCATTTGTAATCCATATAAGACTTCAACCAACAACTAATATAACACTAAGTCAATATGACTTAGTTCCTTAGCTTCCTCTTTCAATTATGTCGTGGGGAACTCTAAGGCTCCTATCACTATCTTCATTACTCGTATTTATCTTGATATGATAGATGTCATATGTTGCACCTCAGTTGTCTGGTATGTATTCTATGCTTTCTCTTGTTTTCCTTTTTGTACCATTGCAAGTTTCATGGTCTCCAAAAATTATCGCAACAAAACAATCTATTCTTGCATATCTGAATGCCTTTCTTCTTCTTGTTTTGTCATGTGCTCAAAAACTTCATTTGTTTCTTCCTTAATCTGATCTGCAATCTTATCCAAGTCATATTTTGTGCGGGATTGAACGATTGGTTCCCTTATATCTTTCCTTTTCTTGCATTGTGTTCTTGCTTTCCCGTGTCTACGTATTTTCTCTTCTCTCTCATGTGCGGGATTGTCTTTTGTGTTTTTCTTCTTGTGCCATTTCCTTCGTTGTACCAGTCTTCATTTTCTTCATCATGTATTTCTTCTAAATTGGGGCTTTGTGTCTCTAGTTGCTCTATCTTTGTCTTTGTTACTGAGACATTCCAATCATCATCCCAATCTTTCATTATGTGTCCCATATCTTCTTCAATTACTCGATATCATCTAGTAAACAACTTTCGGATTGGATACTTCTTTGATTGGATATACATATGATGACACCCTACCTTAAAGTGTGCAACTGGCTTGTATGCTTCTACCACATATGGTGGTATGCATGGTGTCCTCTGAATTATTTCCATAATGACTTCCTTATAGATGTAGAAGTTAATATTTTTTTCTAGTTGTCTCTCCTTGTGCATAGTATGCTACAAATTCATGTACCTTGCTTCTAAGCATGGATTATTTGTTGTTGACAAAAATTGTGAGTCTTTTGTCTCCCTCCAAACTAGTAATTCTATCAATATTAACAACCATGCGTAGTGAAATTACATACGTCTATCTTACGCTTCTCAGCAATATATCTGGAATTGGTTGAATAGGAATGTATCCCATCTCATATACAAACCTTCGGCACATGTTTCTACCACTGCTATCACTCCTATTGGCACTTGATCTCTACGAAACTTTCTCAACAATTTTCAAGATAAAACTTGCATTGAAAAATTGATGGAGTTGCCATTGATACTTGGCATGTCGAGTTTGCATACTTCTCTAAACATACCAAACTTCTCCTTCATCTTCTTTGACAATGATTTTTCATTTGACTTTCCAACCATAGATATCTTCCATGAATGCAACTTAACAATATCTTCACACATGCATTTATCTCATTGCAACTACCAAAATGTGGGATCTATAACAAATTCATGATTCCCGATTTTTCCAATCATGTTGCCTATGTCTTTGTCTCAATGCTAATAAATGATGTCTATGGATTAAAGAATGTCCTCAAATATTTTTTGGGGATAAGTCTGGGAACTTATTCTCTTTGAATAGGTCATGATCTGTGAACTTTAGACTCGACATTTGTGATGAGGAAAATCTCTCTATTGCTAGGGTGAACCACAACAGACAGGTATGACTGTAGAAATCGACTCAATTCCAACATATGCTATATAAACTAATGTGAAAGAGAAGTAAGAAAGAGGCTTACCTCCTCCAAAAATTTGATGATGTCCACCATTGAGCACTTTAGACCAAATCTTTATACCTACAACAAGTTCTCAACAAACAAGCGAAGTGATTTAAAAATGAAGAAGACTTGTAATCTTGAAAATATTTGCAAGTTAAATTCTATGTGTTAAAAGAAAATGGATCAACTTTGAAAAACATTACTAAAAGGATTTACTCATTTAAGATGCATATAAACAACAACATAATCAATGAACATAAACACATAACACAACAAATGATAAAGGAGTTCACCCCTCTCTTGGGATACATCTCCTGGTCCAGCTTCCAATGGATCATTATTATTATTTGCTCAAAGTGCTAAAAAATGTGCTTTACAATGCTCAAAATGACCAACAGACCACTCTAATGGATTCAAAGTGTCCAAAAACCCCTAGTTGGGCTTTTTAAGCACCTCGTTTGGCCAAAAAACGAAGAAGTTAGGCTTCCTTGAAGTCCCCTCTTCAAGCTTGTTGTCTTTGCATCTACAAAACGCACCCTTGTACATTCAACCTAGCACACACGATATTTAAAACGTAAAAACCTAGAATTGAGTGCAACCGCACCACCAGTCCAAACTGTTGAACCATTTGTGCGCTGGCCCTAACCACCAAGGCCCGTGGGCACCTCGCAGTCATACGACCGCGCCAACATATAACAACAGGGCTAATGGTTATAACCATTGGAACCACATATTAAAACCCACACGCATGGATACGGTGGTCACATGGTAAAATGAGTGCACATATAACCAGCGGTTACAATATATGGTTTGCAATATATATATCGTACGCCATAGCGCTGGTCGCATATAACAATACACATGACCATGGGCCGGGGCTTAGCCCTGGCCTGGTCCACTCCCACATATACAATACAATGAATTTATATATAATGTTTAAAACGTAGCTATCAAGGAAAAAATGTGGGCACGTCGGTTGGGTGACCTTTCCCAAAGCTTTGGCCTTGCCCCGGAGGTCACGGGGTCGACTCCGGCTGAGTGCAAAGTTTTAACCAACACATAAGTGACACATGGCATCTTGTGATTGGGCCACGTGTCGCATCCCCATTCGCTTCCAATAACACACACAATATGCCAAGTGTCTACCACATCAACGTATGGTCTACCACATCATCCGTACGGTCTTCCACGTCATCCGTACGGACTATACGGACTGCACAGTCAGCACCCCTTTTTTTTTGGCCTGTTTGCCATTTTGAACAGAACATGATATCTCTTTCTCCCGACGTCTGTTTGAACCCAAACGAGTTGTGTTGGGTTCGCAAAGACGAGGTCTACACTCTTGTTCGATTTGAAGAAATTCTGAGCACTTTGAATTTTTGAGCAAAATTTGATCCCCTGATCACGAAGCAAGCATATAGTGATGATATAATAGTTTAGCACATTTGATAGCATAATCCATCAATATACAAAACAAACATGTCCATGGATCATAAAAAAAATATTTTCAAGATATCAATTGGATTAGAAAGGCATATGTCTATAAATAAATGATCAGCAGAAGTGAAAACATTATAGACTTCGGTGTCGACATGGTTTAGAACGAAGAAACTGAGTTCCTTCCAATTGGGCCTCCACCACTTCAATCCTCCACCAAAGGCAAACTCATATAAGGGAGACAAAGAGGTTCTCCATGAATAAGGGAAGATATTGGGGGCTGAACACTGTGTTCAGACTTAAAGGACAAAGGGATGTAGACTCCTTAATGAAGTAATAATTTCTCCAGAGTAATTTTTCTCTCGAAGTTGAATTCTCTCCTCCTTTCCATAGCTTGGAATTGGCTTCTTTATAGCCTTCAAAATGCAACTGAAGGGCCGATTCAGAAAGTTTCCAGTATATGGAAGGCCAAGGATCAAAGATCTCATGTCGTTACATGGAAACTCGACATTTAATTTTGATTTTCTAGCACAAATCCTTATGTACGCGGGTTATAGTGGAGTAGCTATCGTATACGCTTGTTGTATAGATTTCAAGGTGCATACAAGTGGAAAAATATTTTTTTTTGTCTCTGGATTATCAATCAGGGAAAGTAAGTCTACATGGGGGAATGGAATAAGGCCCTCTTTGCAAGATTGCATAGGGTGAGGTAAATACTGCTATAACAAATGCCCCCTAATGTGTGAGGTCAAATGAGAATCTACGATGGATGAAATACATTATAAATAACGGAGAAGTGGAGTGGTAGAGAACCAACTGGACGAACTCGATCACTCATTACATTCTATACTGACTTTGCATACATGGATGCCAAAATACATTGTAGATCCATGTGAAAAATATACCAAACAAGTGTCTGTGGCCATGAATAGGAAAATACAAATGTGGTTACATGCCAAAAAGTTGTCATAGTCACAAACAAGGTCCAGTAGAATCAGACTCGAAACCAAAATGAAGATATTTGTATACCATGGAGTACAATATGATCTCCCATGATCACTGAAGTTGTATAGGTACTGCTCCAAATGAAAAGGAGGAAACAAATCAGGAAAGATGCGGACACATAATGATGTCTTCAATTCTTCTACACAATCTGCCAAAGGTGCAAGTCTACATCATGTGAATAAAGGAGTTGAGGTCGAACACAATGAGATATCATTTGATTACCGGTCATTGATGTATACCGGTCACCGATAATGAAAGTAGGTATCAAGGCACCGAGTACATTCGTACAAGTGTGAATAGAGGAGTCGGTGTTGAACACTTGCAGAATACATCGATCAGGAGACATTGATGTATTCCCAACTGTTGATGGCAAGAGATCCTGCCACTAATGACTGCAAGCCTCAAGGTACTCATAAGACTCTAGGCCTCGTTTCTAGAATAAATGGGTTGATGTCGATGGAAAGAGACCCACTGAAATGAGAACATTAAGGAATCTCTCATCAATTAGCATGAGGTACAAAGCAAAAGCTGCATGATTTGGTGGAAATTGGATGAAGAAAAAGTTCACGAACCAATGACCCTGTGTGTCTTTCGCGTGTTGCAAGTGCAAGTGGTACATGAAAAAGACCCTTTGAATAGAAGCCAATGATGAAAAACTATTGACAAAGGTGATGAGACCACCAATAAGGCTAATGACATCCAATACACTGGATGAATCCCAATGTGTGAATATATGTCTTGTCATCGAACATAAGGGAAACCACCTAGTCAACGACCAATGATGAAATGTCAACTACTAGGTTCAAGGTTACCTACCAATGATGGAAGTAGGGCCAGGGTGCATGATAGGACTAAAGTATCATGTGATTTTGAGACAAACTGAGGGTATGGCCGACATGCAAAATCAAGAGTTATGAGGAGTGGCTGAAACAGGTTGATAGAATTCCTTTGAACAAGAAAAAGAGACATATGGTGGACCCTGGCAACATAGAACCAATGAAAAAATCATGAGATACAGGAGGCATCAATGAAGTTCCCTATAGGGACTAGAAGAGTAACCAGTCTGTAGATAAGACTTTGTAACAAGCTCAACTTCCTACGACCATGCTAAACCCAAAATTATGATGAATGGACTCAAATCACTTTGTGCTCTGTTCAAAGGCGACACGACTACTGCTGATATAAGATAATAGTCCCTTCCCGCCTATCTTTTTTTTTTTTTTTTTTCATAACAAACAAATGCTATGATACAGAGGAGAAAACGAGTGTTGGAAGTAAGCAAAACTAGTTCCAGTAGTGGAATGTACCTATGCTCAATGCAGGTAAGTGCATGTGGGAGATGGACACTCAGGGGAATGTTCCCTCCTAGGTATAAGGTGTCAAATTGCAAAGGATATAAAAAATGCTCTCCTTGGTTGAGGATCTAAAACTGTTAAGGTAAATGGTTTATAAGGTAAAGCGAGAAATGGATATAGGCTCAATACTGCAAGTAGGGGTATGAGATGCAATCACAACTTAACGCCAAAAAATGTTTGTTTTTATGTCTTTTAGTCTACTTAGTGTGAAAAAGCGATAAACATGTGCCAAGTAGATGTCTCTTCAAAACCAATTTATGAGTGTGAAAAAGACAAGTTGACTCGGAAATATTTTCACTTTTCGATAACAAGTTGAAAAAGAGATTAACTAAGACTCATGATCTTTCAAATATGATTTAACGAGTGTAAAAGGGACAAATCACTGGGAAATATTTTCTCTTTTTTAAAGACGAGATGGAAAAGAGCTTAAATTAAACTCATTATGGTGTTCTAATCAATATGTAATGCGGGAGGCCAAGGCCCCCATACCGGCCTTCTGTGGAATGTCAGTATTCTACGAATATCTGACATAAGCTTGGGAAAACCCAAAGCTCTCCAAGTCAAGGAGGATAAATCACTAATTGAGTAGATAGTCTCTGTGATAGATCGGACAATGTCTCTTAATGGAAAATACATAGGTGGGGGGATTGGATACCCCATGGGACTATCCCAGTTAAACGTGATCTCCTCAAAACTAGGAGGGAGAGGACTTGGTGAAAGAAATATTCTCTCTCGTTCAGAAGGTGTAGGATCAGGAATACTGACGAAATGATCGAAGGATGCATCACTCTCCACAGGGAGAGTAGGATTGACTAGAGATTTCACTAGTACAACCACTTCTTCAATTCTAGGTTGAAGAGGATGCGAGGTAACAGGGATAAGGGATACATCACCCTTGAGAACAAGGGTGTGATCAAGAGAGGATTGCAACGATGCTACTTTCCTGTCAATCAAAATAACAAGGTTTGGGGAAACCAAAAACGCCTCAGAATCCAAAGGGCCCTTAGGTGAGCCCCATTATTCTGGTATCCCAGCCGTGGCTGGACATAAATGAGTAATATGACTTCCTTCACAAGTCCTACAAAGGAATTTAGGCTTATGTCTGAGGTGTTTGGGATTATCAATTCCCCCAGTGTCGTCCAAGACGATTAGTGGCATACTATCAACGTGACAAGAAAAGGTGGGGGAGTCATCTCCTACATGGTGCTTATAGGTCAGAAATGTGGCATTGATATAACTGTGGAAACCAAAGTGTTTCCCCTAGCATGACTAGTAGCGGTTGAGTACGGGTTGTTAACATAACTTGTAGAAGTTGTCGACCCATCTCCAATATGATTGGCAGAGGTTGGTGATGGAGCTCCAGTATGAATGACAGTGACTAGACTAACGATGGATTGTAGCATTTGATGCCAAGGTCCAGGGAAAGATTGACTTTGAAACATTGCAGGCCAGGAAGGATATTGGTTTACCCCCTATCCCTGTCTGGAAAGGTAGTATCCTCCATTTAATTGATTCAGAGAAGTCTGAATGAGCATCATCACCGAAGTCTATGAAAATATGGAAGTATGATAAGGATTATTCGACTGAGGAGATATGTTGCCCCGTTTTGAAGGGGAGCCGTGAAGCGGGTAGCCTGAACCGTAAAATTGATTCTCCCCATATGAAACACCTAGGGATACATGAGGACTCGCCATGGAAAAAGTGTTCAAAGGAACTGACATGGCGGACAGAGGATTCATGGACAGAGTGTAGTATGTAGAATAAGCACCCATCTGAGTATTGGCTCCTGAAAGAGCATAACTAGGATTGGATGCATATGAGGGGAAGTTCCAACCTCCCATTGTGAAAGCGGGTTGAGGGACATGGCTCATATAAAATGAATATGTAGGGATTGGGCCATGGTGCCCTCGGATTCAATGCTAGGATTCATATAAGTGGACCAAGGAGAGGATCGCGAGGGGGAAGGCATATCAATGGGAGAATGACTAGTGTCCCAAGGCGCGGACTAAGTACCAAAGTTTTGCATACCATTATAAGAAACATGAGGATTTGTCCCCATGAACTAAGTGGGCATCAAGTGGTAAGTAGCAACAAATGAGGGAGCCAGAAGGACTCCACTATCCATAATGAGGGCTCAGTATAGGCACTTCAGGCCAAATAGTAAGCAAATATCATTCCAAAAGTGAAACGACCAATATGTATGCAAATGGGGAAAGTGGTTGAGTGGCCTCCCTCCAAAAAGAAGTTATGTCTTGTCCAAGAGGGACATGAGACTCCCTGCTAAAGATCGAAGGTAACATAATCAGTTATAGGGGCCCTCATGGGCTTAACAACCAGTCAGTCAGATCCCCTGGGAGAGGTAATCCTCCCTAAAGGCCATGTGTTTTCCGACCCCTATCTGACCCCGAGTACTAGTAGAATAACCCCTGCAAGTAACCTATGAGATACCTAAGTCAAGTAACTAATAAACCACGGTATAACCGATGCACAAGCAAGCAACCGTAAGTCCGGATCATCATATGGGCAGGGTAGAAAATCTTGAAACCTTGAAAGAATCGCCTCACATGGAGGTATGAGCACTAGAAATATCCCCAAATATGAATAAATCCATAGAAATATCTCTAACGCTAGGTGAGTATCCGGGGGATATCCATTAAACTAACTTCATGCGACCTCATGATTAACTCCGTTGTGAGCAGAGCCTCCTGATCTTGCCAGTTATACAATGGAATTCTCAACTCCCTTTCTCAGACACATATGTTGATTTAATTTCCTTGGAAAATTTTACTCACAAAATCCTATTCCAAGGCACTAAATCCTAGGCTAGTTTGTGCACCCTAGAAAATAAAATCATTACTAATAAATTTTAAATTATAGCATTGATTTTATGGTCGTGATTACACAAAAATCTATGGTGATGAAACTCATGGTTTTATGACTTTGCAAGAAATTAAATATGAAAATAATGCAAAGTATAACATTAACTTTTAATGTATGATATGCTTCTAAAAGCGATGCAATTTTTAAATTCAACTCTACGATTCAGAAGTAAAAAATGAAATCTTTCACTGTATGCACTAAGCTAATGATAAAAACTCAAAAGACAAAAGATGTCAAGCAATGAAAAATGCCTATATTTTGTATTTTCAATATATTGAAACTGAAAATGTATGGACTGAAAATTAATTTGATATATAGCCCTACTGTGTATAAAAGAGAGATAAATCAAGCAGGATATCAAGCAATGAAACACTCAAACCAATGTACAAGGACAATAAAAATGAAAAGATGAAGAGAAAAACTTCACCTAAAAATTCAACCAAAAGAGGGTTTCTTGTCATCCCACAAGTACTCAACAGGATTTACAGAGACCTAAGAAGGCTCAATAAGCATCAAATCCCACCCAACAAACTCTAGACAAAGAAAATAGGAAGGGAAAAGGTGTACGCGAATGTTTGGGAAAACATAGCGTATATACACAGCTTGCATTGAGACAACTTGCGTGTATACGTGACTACCAAGAAAAAAAGGCGCGTATATGATTTGAAACAAGGCGAGGCAAGGGAGAAAGGATGAAAAACTCAGACGCAGAGTGAACAGGACCAGTCAAGTAATGATACGACAAGAACCACAATAGAAAAGAGATCAATATAAGGAGAAAAGTACTCCAAACCCTAAGAAAGAAGATTCATCCCCAGTATGGTCGCCAATTCTGTTACGAGGAAAATCTCTCCATGGCTAGGGTTAACCACAATAGAAATGTATGACTATAGAAATTGACTCAATTCTAGAATATGTTATATAAACTAATGTGCAAGAGAAGTAAGAAAGAGGCTTACCTCATCCAAATGTTTGATGATGTCCACCGTTGAGCACCTTGACCCAAAGCTTTATACCTACAACAAGTTCTCAACAAACAAGTGGAGCAAGAATATAGTGATGATATAACAGGTTAGCACATTAGATAGAATAATCCATCAATATACAAAACAAACATGCCCATGGATCATAACACATATATTTGCAAGATATCAATTTTATGGGAAAGGAGTATTTCTATTAATAAATGATCAACAGAAGTGAAAACATTACAGACTTCTGTGTCGGCACGGTTCAGAACCAAGAAACTGAGTTCCTTCCAACTGGGCCTCCACCACTTCAATCCTCCACCAAAGGGAAGATCATATAAGGGAGACAAAGAGGTTCTCCATCAATAAGGGAAGAGCTTGGGGGTTGAACACCGTGTTCAGACTTAAAGGACAAAGGGATGCAGACTCAATAATGAAGCAATAATTTCTCTAGAGTAACTTTTCTCTCAAAGTTGAATTCTCTCCTCCTTTCCATAGCTCATAATTGGATTGTTTATAGCCTTCAAAATGCAACTGAAGGGCAAGTCAAAACGTTTCCAGTATATGGAAGGCTGAGGATCAGAGATATCTTGTCGTGACATGGAAACCTGACATTTAATTTTGTTTTTCTTGCACAAATCCCGATGTACGCGGGTTGTAGTGGAACATCCATTGTATATTCTTGTTGTATAGCTTTCAAGGTGCATAAAAGTGGAAAAATATATGTTTTTTTCTCTAGATTTATCAATCAAGGAAAGTAATTATGCATGGGGGAATGGAATAAGTTCCTCTCTGCAAGATTGCATAGGGTGAGGCAAAGCTTGCTATAATAGACGCCACCTAATGCATGAGGTCAGAGGAGAATCTGCAATGGCCGAAATATATTATAAATAACCTAGAAGTGGAGTGGTAGAGAACCAGCTAGACGAACTCAATCGCTCATTACATTATGTACTGACTTTGCATACATGGTTGCCAAAATAAATTGCATATCCATGTGAAAAATATACCAAACAAGTGTCTGTGGCCATGGATAGGCAAATACAAATGTGGTTACATGCCAAAAAGTTTTCATAGTCATGACTCATGAAAAAGGCCCAGTAGAATCAGTCTCAAAACCAAACTGAAGATATCTTTATACCATGGAGTATAATCTGGTCTCCCATGATCACTGAAGTCGTATAGGTACTTGTCCAAATGAAAAGGAGGCAACAACTCAAGAAAGTTGCGGCCACATAGTGATGTATTCAAGTCTTCTACACAATCTGCCAAGGGTGTAAGTCTACATCATGTGAATAAAGGAGTTGAGGTCAAAGACAATGATACATCATTTGATTATTAGTCATTGATGTATAACGTTAACAAACGTGAGAGAGCTTACCAATAATGAAAATAGGTATCAAGGCACCGAGTACATTATTACAACTGTTAATAGAGGATTTGATGTAGAACACCTGAAGAATCCATCGATCAGGAGACATTGATGTATTCCGAACTGTCGATGGCAAGAGAGCCTGCCACTAATGACTGCAAGCCTCAAGGTACTCATAAAACTCTAGGCCTCGTTTGCAGAATAAATGGGTTGATGTCGATGGAAAGAGACCCATTTAAAGGAGATAATTAAGGCATCTCTCATCATTCATCATGAGGTACAAAGCAAGAGCTTCATGATTTGGTGGAAATCGGATGAAGATCAAGTTCATGAACCAACAAACCTGTGCGTATTTTGTGTGTCCCAAGTGCAAGTGGTACACAAAAAAGACCCTCTGAATAGCAACCAATGATGAAAAATTGCTGACAAAGGTGAGGAGACCACCAATAAGGCTAATGGCATCCAATACATTTCACAAATCCCAATGTGTGAATAGATGTCTTACCATCAAACACAAGGGAAACCACCCAGTCAATGACCAATGATGAAATGTTGACTATTGGGTTCAAGGCTACCTACCAATGATTGAAGTAGGGCTAGGGTGCATGATAGGACTAAAGTATCATGTGATTCTGAGACAAACTGAGGGTATGGATGACATGGAAGGTCAAGAGTTCTGAGGAGTGGCCGACACAAGTTGATAGACTTCCTTTGAACAAGATAAAGAGACATATGGTGGACCCTAGTAGCATAGACCCAATGATAAAATCATGAGATGTAGGAGGCATCAATGAAGTTCCCTATAGGGATTGGAAGAGTAACCATTCGGCATAGAAGAATCTATAATGAGATCAACATCCTAAGGCCATGATAAACCTAAAATTATGATGAATAGACTCAAATCTCTTTGTTCTCTTTCCAAAGGTGACACAATTGTTGTTGATATAAGATAATACTCCCTTCCTACTTGTCTTTTTTTATTTTTTTCATAACAAACGAATGCTATGATACAAAGGAGGAAATGAGTGTCACAAGTAAGCAAAACTAGTTCCGGTAGTGGAATGTACAGATGCTCAATGAAGGGAAGTGCATGCGGGAGATGGACACTTAGGGGAATGTTCTCTCCTAGGTATACAGTGTCAAATTGCAAAGGACATAAATTTCAAGGCTCTGCTTGGTTGTGGATGAAATTTTTTTGAGTTAAATGGTTTATAACGCAAAGAGAGAACCAACTATAGGTTCAATACTGCAGGTAGGGGTATGAGATGTAATCACAACTTAACAGCAAAAAATGTCCTTTTTTATGTCTTTTAGTCTAGTTGGTGTGAAAAAGGGATAAACTTGTTCCAAGTAGACGTCTCTTCAAAACTGATTTACGAGTGTGAAAAAGACAAGTTCACTCAATGGTCTTTTCACTTTTTGATAACAAGTCGAAAAAGAGATTAACTAAGACTCATGATCTTTCAAATCTGATTTAACGAGTGTGAAAGGGACAAATCACTCGTCAATATTTTTTCTTTTTTAAAGACGAGATGGAAAAGAGCTTAAATTAATCTCATTATGTTATTCTAATCAATATGTAATGGGGGAGGCCAAGGGTCCCATACCAACCTTCTGTGGAATGTCAGTATTCTACGAATAGGTGACAAAATATTGGGAAAACCGAAATCTCTCCAAGTTGAGGAGGATAAAGGACTAATTGAGTAGATAAGCTCTGTGATAGATCATAAAATGTCTCTTAATGGAAAAGACATAGGTGGGGGGATTGGATACCCCATGGGACTATCCCAGTTAAACGTGATCTCCTCAAAACTAGGAGGGAGAGGCCTTGGTGAAAGAAAGACTCTCTCTCGTTCATAAGGTGTTGAATCAAGAATGATGACGACATGGTCAAAGGATGCATCACTCTCAACAGGGAGAGTAGGATTGACCAGAGATTTCACTGATACGACCGCTTCTTCAATTCTATGTTGAAGAGGATGTAGGGTAACAGGGATAAGGGATTCATCACCCTCGCAAATGGGGGTGTGATCAAGAGAGGATTGCAACGACGTTACTGTTGTTTCAATCGAAGGAACATGGTGTGGGGAAACCACAGACACCTTATAATTCGAAGGGCCCTTAGGAAAGCCCCGCGCTTCTGGTATCTTGCCGTGGCTGGGCATAAATGAGTAATATGACTTCCCTCACAAATGTTTCAAAGGAATTTAGGCTTACGTCTAAGTTTTGTGGGCTTCTCAATGCCCCCAGTGTCGTTCAAGACGGTCGGTGGCATACTATCAATGTGATAGGAAAAGGTGGGGGATTCATCTCCTACATGGTGCTCAGAGGTCGAAAATGTGGCATTGATATAACTTGTGGCAACTAAAGTGGTGCTCCTAACATGACTAGCAATGGTCGGGTACGGGTTGTCAACATAAATTTTAGAAGTTGTCGACCCATCTCCAACATGACTGGTAGAGGTTGGTGATGGATCTCTAGTATGAATGACAGTGGCTGTACTAGTGGTGGATTGTGGCATTTGATGCCAAGGTCAGGGGAAATATTGACTTTGAAACATTGCAAGCCAAGAAGGATATTGGTTTACCCTTTGTCCCTGACTCGAAAGGTAGTATCCTCTATTTAATTGATTCAGAGAAGTTTGAATGGGCATCATCACTGAAATCTGTGAAAAGACATAAGTATGATAAGGATTATTCGAGTGAGGATATATGTTGCCCCCTTATGAATGGGACCTGTGAAGCAGGTTGCCCAAACTGTAAAACTAATTCTCCCAGTTGTTGATGGGTCTTAAGCCCCTTAACTCAACAGTAGGAACCAAACCCGCCACCGAGGCCCAATTAGACTCTGCAGCGTTTGTGATTGGAATGGTTCTCCAGATCTCGCGATCCGACCAATTTAATCGATGGGCTTTGTGTTTTCTTATGGAGGCATCTCCTTCAGTCAGGATTTTCTCTTTTGGTATTTTCTCTTTAGTTAGGATAAATGTGAGAAAAAACCGGTATAAACCAACTTGGCCACACAGTGATAAGGAAGTCTAAGGACTGGGAAAGGTTGGGCTCAGGATAACCCTCATTCTAAAACAATGATCTCTTACCACAGGCCTAGTAATAATACTTTAACCGTGCCAACACTCGATCGCTAGCTGATATTTTAACCTAAACTATCCAAGAAAACAAGATGAGAGCAAACTTAACTACGGCAAAAGACGCTGAGCTTGGGATAACCCGCTGCTCAAACATGCAAACGATAATCCTATACCACAAGCCTAGTAATAATACGTTAACCATGTGAGAATCCAATTACTATTTGAGAATACTAATTAGAAGAAAACAATTATATGATAAGATCAATAGCAAGAAAAATAATTCATCTACCATAATCCTTCATCATACATCCACACAACGATTCATCATTTCCATCATTAGAGAAAAGAACAGTAAAACAATTGCACTAGATAACTTGACAATATATTTGCTAGCTCTTACTGGTTACATCTGCTCATGAACTGAATAGGAAATAGTTCTTCTCCAGGCTCAATTACACATGCATATGATGAAAACAACTTTGTCTCTGGTCTAGAAGGACTTCTTCATTCATAGAAGCTCCAAAATAATTCTTAACAACTAGAAAGAAAAGAGTTCTTGCAATAAACCATCGACCTTTGTTTAATCAGTCGAGGCCTTTATTTATAACCTAAAGTTCTAACTGAAGTTAACGACCAAGTGCGGTTCAAGCAACACAAAATAGCCATGTGGCGTCTTCTTTCAACAACTTCCTGAACAGTCAAATCAAGATATATTCTTGAAAAGGATGGTTATTCTTGTATTCAGACCAACTAACAAGAAGTTCTTCATAGGTTTGGGTTCATGGAGATCTATGTTGATTTATCGGAGCCACATATATTCCTCTGACATTTGTTGCATGCGCTCGGTACTTGACCAAACTAGAGTTTAGTCGCTGTGGCGTCGCTCAGGCCCTGATCAGATGTTCGACAAATTTTTGCGCTTGCCCTGGCTTTGCATCGCCCACCTTTGTGAGTTCTTCGGTCCATAGTGAGCCTCATTCAACATGCGACTTGTCTGTGTCGCTCATGTCAAAGAAGTTGTCGGGGATGCCAGGCCAACATCTCCCATCGCTTTCGTGATTCAGTCTTGACGTTTCTTTCAGTTCTTCGATGGAGTCAAAAGGCAGACTTTAGTTGGTGATTGGGAAGTTTCTGCCTATAGTCAAAACAAAAGTAGTTTAGTAGTTAATTAACCTATGATCTGACATAAATAAATCAAAATATCAACACGTACCTGCACATCTTACTAGTCTTAGTCATTTTTAATACTTATGTGATCTTGAACACATTCTTTGAGCAATCTATGAAGTCGTCGCCCTTATTTGGTTTTAATGAGTGCCTCAACATGATGTAGTGTGGATAAATCAAGTACGATAGACATGCATGTATGAATTATCATAGTACTTACTTGACCATTGGAATCGTCAAGAAATGGCGACGAGGACAAATTATGCACGTGTGTGCTCCCGAGGGGTTGGATATCGTATAGAGAAAGTCATTAAAAATTCCAGAACCCATACTATCAGGCATACCAAACATCATTCATCAATAACGGAGGTTCGTAACTTCAAAAGGATCGAAAGGATCGTGCCGTATGTTTTCCTGCAACCCTGATCGACGACACTTTCATGTTTTGGATAACATCCATCGATTAGCTTAGGCATATTGAATTTTCAAACATCATGTCGTGAGGCGCAGATATTATGTTGGCTAGCCTAGAATCACTCCTTGATTTCCCTATAAATTCCAGGAGCTTTGCGAGCAATCCTTCTCATATGTCGAGCTCATACTTTCCTGAAATTTGGTTTGGTAAATTTGTCTTAGTGTTGTCTAGCTGAGTGACTCCTTGCCATATGTGGAAACTTTGAATCTCTTATGTTGTTGTAGTTATGGGATCTCTTTCAAGCATGGGACGAGGTCTACGAGGCAGTCGGAGTGCAATATCTCACCCTCAGTGCACCTGGGATTCCTTTCTGTGGGTTTCGAGAGGTACAAATATTGGCCCAGAGGTAGTGTCATCATCTAGGGATGAGCTTGGGGTGGTCGCAAATATGTCTGGGAGAAATACGTTGGATGTTGTGCCTTCTCTGGGACTGAAATCGTGGAGAAGAGGAAGGCCTAAGAAGAAAATTAGGGAAGGAGAGGGGGACCACCCCAAGGCCGAACCGAAAGTACGTCCAACCTGCGATGAATCTGTAATGCCCACCGATCACTCGCAGTTGGTCGAGACAGTCAACAAAGGAGACAAGAGAGGAGAGGGGAGATCAAAATATTCGGGCTTTTCCATTGGAAATTCCTCCCAACAACTAGAGCAGGCTCAAATTGCAATAGCCAAGATCTACCAAGAGAATAGGGAACTGTGACGTCAATTGGTGGAGAAAACTCAGGGGATATCGTCATCACTAGGTTGCGAGGGAAGTGTTGTCTAGATGTAGAGACAACTTTGACAGGCACAAGACACAATCATGGAATTGCGTGACACGCAACATATGGCAGTGACAATGGAGCATAAGTCACCAGAAAGTGTGAAAGACAAACTGAGACAGGACTACCGCATAGGTGACGCATAGTTAGCAGGTTCTTGTTCCACGTTCCCAAAAGTGTGGTTTAACACCCTTTTGCCCTTTCTTTGTAAAAATTTGTAATCTTACAGCGACCGGGCCAGTTAGTCGAATCATCGGAGTATATTTATTCAAATGTAAACCAAGCATGGAAGAGAGTTTTCCCTTTTGATTGTACACACACACACACACACATACACACACACACATATATAAGGTTTTAAGGAATTATCGTGAATCAGACATGTATTCTTCTTTAAATTTTTTGCGCAAAAGAATATTAGGTCTTTTTATTTTTTCATCATGGTTATCATGTCATGAGTTTGTTAATGATTTATTTTTTTTCTGTAAAACTTTTCCATCGACTTCGGTCATTGAAAATATTTAATCACATGGGTAAAAATCATGTTTGAAGGGCTAGAGGCCATAGCTGTCGATACCGAGAGTCATTGAAGTGATTATTACGTCAGGGAAACAATTAGTCCCTCTTTTCCAATAACGAACTTATTTCGAGGTTCGACGGTCAACAATGTTGTTTTTTTATTTCTCAAACTATTTTCATCACCTTAATCTTATACCAACAACAATCTTCATAACTGAGTCAGGAGAAACCTAGGCCGCTGCTTCCTTAAGAAATCTTTTGAGGCCTATTCAATCAGTCATCAGCGATATCCATGCCCAGGGTTATTCGTAGGGTGAGGAAAGTATTGAAACCCCTGACACCGTTGAAAATGACGCTCAAATTTGTTTTATTTTGGACTTCTCAGGCGATTTTAGTCACTTTACTCCTTTTCCAATGCTGAAACGTCCCAAGCAATTTAGGGAAACTTTTAGATTGTTGATTCTTTTAATCGAGGTTAGTCCCTTTTAAATTTGACAAGGTTTCTTACATTCCCCATCAAATTTTTTAATAATCAAAACATGAAAACATAAAAGTTGAGCGCGGGTGGCATTTTTATACTAAAGTAGAAACAAGTGGTGCAAGGCCCAAGTGGTACCCAAAAAGTAGAAAATAAGCCCAGACTTTTTAGGGTGTGTTGAGTGCTCAACAAATGGCGATTCATTGGGTGAAATCAGGATCTCTGTTCCTCCTCCATAGCTCGACTGATACAGAAGCTGAAGGGGAACTTAACTGGTCTTAAATTAGAGCTCCCTTTTTACCTATGTATTTGAAATTCTTCAGTTAATGGTTTTGGGTCTGCCTGTGGGGTTTCTTAACCTCAATTCCTCCCTTATTTCCCATACCCTAACTCATGCCATGTTTTCTTTTGAAAAAATATATGGTAAAGTATTACACTGGCGTTAAGCCTTTAATTACCTTTAATCACTTGCTATGGTGATGCTCCACTGCCAGCAAGTGTCTATATCCCTGACAGAGTCACCCCGACATCACATACATTGCTTTGCTGCCATCGAGAATCCATAGACCCGGTGGAGATATCTACATACCCCCTCCCAATGTTCACTCTATTTATATCAACCTTTATTTGGTGAGATGCCCGAAGTGAGTGAAAGAGGATGATGTTTGTTTAAATTGCAAAGCAAGGTGGTTAAGGTGAATCCTTTACCAGTTTCTCCTTCGGGTTCACGTAGTCTGTTCCGGCCATTATTTCTTCCCCTTAAGGTTTTCCCAACCACTAAGCATACACTTCAAACACTTTTGGAAGTCGTTCAGTTACGCAAGTTGTTGGACACACCTACCACACTTAGAGGGGGGGGTGAATGAGTGTGGGGCTCTTTTTCCAAAACTTCCCTCTTGCACAAAAACTCATCAATTAGCATTCAACATTTATTCATTACCCATTGTTGTCATTTATAACCAGTTAGATGTGAGCACATGTCAGCAACATATATCAGCAATATATCATCAACAAGTCATCACCATAATGAACACAAAGAACACAAGATGTATGTACAATTTTCTTTTTATTACGGACTACAATCCTTGGGGTTTATCAACAACAACTGAATAGAGTACAACTC
>ML788257.1:365939-376768 GCA_009831015.1 Picea engelmannii
GGACCACTTTGGAGTTCATCCATTTGTTTTGCATCAATTGGTTTCCACTTGGACATATAACATTCTCATCAAGGGAATCATATAAATCAATTACTTGACATCAACCAATGACATCAATCAAACCAAACCATTTACATCAATGATATATGATCCAACAATCTCCCAAGTAATCAAACCATTGGCATCAATGACAAACCATTGGCATCAATGACAACATGATCCAACACAAGTTAGATTAGAGAACTCCTCAAAGTAATCGTGGGTTCCTTGATGCTTCTGTTATTGAGTCTGATCCATGAGTTTGGAACAAAGATCACTATATCACATGACTCGAGATCAACCACTGTCTTGTGGAACAAAAACATTTAAAATCATAGGGAACAAAAGTTGCAGGAAAGAAAATCAAGTGAAACCATAATTGGAGTATCCACAACAAAGATTATGAAACAAACATACAAAACAAAAATGAAACTCAAAATTTTAATTTATTTAAAATTTTGTTTGAGGACTTGGCCACTGACTGGCAGAGCTTCAGGTTCAGAATCGTCTGGAGGCGACAGCCGTGAAACAACCATGGATAGGGAGTTAGCAAAGATATTCTTCGCTCCAGGGATCATAGTGACGTTAAAGGATTTAAAATGATCCACTGGCCGATGCACCTTGCATTGATAATTATTTGAATGCGAGGGGCTACGATGTACACCAAATTTTACCTGCTTAATAATAATCTCCAGGTCTCTGAAGACCTTAAATTATTTGACATTTAGGGCTATGGATTTATTTAACCTTTGTACCAGAGCTTCATACTCGGTGGTGGTATTCGTACATTCAAATTCAAGCCTACAGGATAAAAAACGTCATTTATCTTTTGGATTAATAAGGATACATCCTACCCTAGATCCTTCCTGTGATTTAGATCCGTCAAAGCACATGGGTTGGATCTGTGAGTGGACACTTCCTGTTCTTTCCTCCTCATCACCTTGCTGCTTTCTTATCTTTTGTCCGGGGTTTACATTCCTTGTGTTTCCTGGGGTCCCAAGATTCACAGTTTCATGGAGGGGACAAGAGCTGCTAGTCTTTATGCTTTCAGGACCTTCAAATTGTTCCTTTAGATCAAACAGATCTTCTATATTAGCTACCCCTTTCGGGATCATATGGGCCTTTGATCTATCTGTATGCTGGTAGTCCATAGGACCCCTTCCCGTTGATTTCTCTTGGAACTCTCCATCATCAATAGCGAGATCTTTGAAATTATCTTTATTGGTCAAAAAACTTATGATCTGTTCATCTCCTTCGAAGACTTTCCAATTATAAATGTTATTAGGTACCGATGGCTTGTAGAGAAGTTCTATAGTGAATCAGGAGGCCTCATAATCTTCTAAAGGCGATACCCTAGAAGTGGTTGTGGCTAGGGAATCGGCAAGGGTATTCTTTTCCCTGGGGATTGCGGTAATGTTGAAAATTTCAAAGTGTTCTATTAACCTATGCACCTCCTTCTAGTAATTCTTAAGGTGGGGAGAATTGCAATGTATCGTGTTTCTTAATTGTCTAATTATGATTTATGAGTCTCCAAAAACCTTTAATTCTTTGACATCAAGATCTATGGCTTTCTTTAACCCTTGCACCAGGGATTCATACTCGACAGTGTTGTTGGTGCACTCGAATTCTAGCCTACAAGACAAGGAATGACGCCTACCCCTTGGGTCGATTAGAATTCTCCCCAACCCTGATCCTTCTTGTGACTTGGATACATCAAAATAGAGGGTCCAAATACATGAATGACAATCATTCCTTCCTTCACCATTGTTGACGTTATGTTGTCCACCCTTTCCTTCCACCCGACCTGGGTTTTGACAAAAGAGAGAATCTTATGTCGGCATCGGCGATTTCTCTTGGAGAGGAAGCTCGGAGTTTTGGGTAAGTATAACATTGGATATGAGGGGATGGAAGTTCCCGAAGTAAGAGTCACAAGAATAGTTACCCAATATGGAAAAATCCATGGAGGCTGGTTCATTAGGGGCTTCTAGATCGGTGATCGTATGCTTCAAATACCTCTCCGTATCAATTCAAATCATGTTCTTGTATCCTTTCAGTGGTAGCCAAAGGTGTGCCTAGTTAGTACTAAAGTATCCATTCATCTTTTCAGATCAATCTTGGCTTAATAATATCCCATATGCCTCAGGGATATCTACTACAATGATACCAATCACCTACACGAAACTAGGGTGTGTCGCTATCTTGATCATCACATCTTTGAGTTCCCCCGTAACCTTGACCTAGGTTCTATCTAGTTGTATAACATGCTTCTAAATTTTGAGAGGGACAACACCTAGTTTATTACAAACGGCCAAGGGCATGACATTAGAAGATGCTCCAGAATCTACCAGACAATTGTGAAGATTCCTATTGAAGATTTCAAACGTTAAAATGAAAGGAGGCACGAAAGGTCTCTCCTTCTTGCCTTCTGAGTAGGTGTTTATCGTTGGTTTTCTTGCCAAATCTGTGGGGGGTATATTCTTCTCTCGACCGTAATCGGTGGCCAGGTTTTCTACCGAACTTAGAGCTTGCAACAGAAGGTCTTTCTGTTGAGGGATTCTACATACGTCCATAACTGATATATTAGCTTTCATCTTCTTCAAATATTTGACTATGTTATAATCTAGATTAGGAGATTCCCGTGTATGGATGCTTAGAGGCTGTTTACTGGGAGCGACAGGCATTCTCGAGTGAACGAGAGTTAATTTGATTTGTGAGACACAGGTGGTATCAGTATCTTTTGGGCCAGGTTGACCCATACTACGTGTTTGTACCACCAATATCTCTGTGGGTGGTGCCTGAGGTTTAAGCAAATCGTTCGAAGACATGATCATGTCGTGATCCCATATCAGCATGGTCATGTCTTGTGGTGGGTCAACCTCTTCCTGATCGGCAATGTTAAAGGCCGAACTATTGAGTGGTTCGGTCAGAGAGACTTCGCTCAGAAAACGATTGTCCATTAAATTCATGGCGTTGACCCACTGAGGACATTCTCTTTCTGAGTGGTTCTCCTGGTGGTAAGTACAAAAAGAATCAGATGCGACATTCCCTAAGTTAATGTTTAGGTTGGCTGGGGGAGGTTCAATTGCTTTGAAAGGATGGTTTCTTTTAAAGAAAGGCTTATAGGGTCTCTGGCCTTGGTTTCCCTCACCCACAATTCTTTTCATATCTATAATATTATTTGATAGCTTCTTGACCATGCCTTGTAGGTCTTCTATATACCCATTACCCTTATTGGGAGTTGGTTTAGCCAGCTTCTCGAGCGGTCTAGTCAAGAGGATTCCTCTCTTGGGAGGGGGCTGGATTACTTTTCTTGCTAGAGATGCATGGCCTTCTTTACACCCTTTCATCTGGAACTCTATCATCTTGGCCTCTTCGAAATTCTCCGTGAGGGTTTTCTTAGCGACTCTTTTAACAAACATGGAAATAGAGGCGGGAAGAGCGTTAACATAGACCTCGATTTGCAGCTCTTGATCCGGTTTTGTCACGGGCTGAAACTTGTTTAGGATAGTCATGAATATTTGATTGAAATCTTTGACCCTTTCCTTTGGGGTCATGGTGGCTACGAAAAATTAGGCCATAAGGGCTCCCGTGGTAGTTTCTTCGACAAATTTGTCTAGGAAGTCCTTTTGGAACTTAGTCCAACTGGTTATGGATCCTATTGGGAAGTTAAAATACCAAGTAAAAGCCAAGTTCTGAAATGTGTAGGGGAAAAGTCTGCATAATACGTCTTCATGTTGAACGTTTGTAAGCCTGATCACGAGTATGAACTTCTTGATATGATCTTCGGACAATCATGAGGTCTCAGGATCATACCTGGGGAGCAACTTTTTTGGGTGCCTAGGGAGATTGTGTATTCGTCCAGGGATGTCCACGACATCCCCAGCCAACCAAGGTTGGTCACCTTAAAGTGGAACCTCTCTCTCCTCCTCATGATCATTGTTCTCTTTCGTATCTTCAGAGTCAGAGTTAGGCTCTTCCTCTTCCGAAAGATCGTTAGGTTCGGAGATGTCACCAGATGGCGTCTCAGGTATGAGGTCAAGAGATTCTTGGATTTCAGTGATCATGAAGTCTATTAAGTCTTTGATAGAGTGTACAAAAACTTCATCAGGAGTGCTGACCACTAGTCTGCCTTGTTGTTTTCTTCGAGGGAGGATGGGGGTGAATGGAAATGCTCTGATTTGTCAGGCGTAAGCTCTGGTAATCCTTCTAAATTGATTCACTTCCTCGTGAGGGAGGATGTAAGGTATTTCAGGGTGAAGATATCCTTCCTCAGAGTGGGGTGAGTTATCCACTTCAAGAGTAATTGGTAAAGGTGGGATGTTTGTTGGATGACTAGCCATGCATGTGGGCTGTTACGAATCTATAGGATGTTCGAAATATCATATAACTTACATATTCAACCATTCATTCTTAGCCCTCCTTCTAGCACCAATTCTATTGACGGGTCTTAAACCCATTAACTCAATAGTAGGAACCAAACCCGCCACCGAGGCCCAATTAGACTCTGCAGCATTTGTGATTGAAATGGTTCTCCAGATCTCGCGATCCGACCAATTTAATCGATGGGATTTGTGTTTTCTTGTGGAGGCATATCCTTTAGTTGGGATTTTCTCTTTTTGTATTTTCTCTTTAGTTAGGACAAATGTGAGAAAAATCCAGTATAAACAAACTTGGCCACACAAGGATAAGGAAGTCTAAAGACTAGGAAAGGTCGGGCTTAGGATAACCCTCACTCCAGCATGCAGAGAATGATCTCTTACCATAGGCCTAGTAATAATACTTTAACCATGTGAGCACTCGATCACTAGCTAAGATTTTAACCTAAACTATCCAAGAAAACAATATGCGAGCAAATTTAACTACTACAAAAGAGGCTGAGCTTGGGCTAACCCACTGCTCAAACATGCAAACGATAATCCTATACCACAGGCCTAGTAATAATACGTTAACCATGTGAGCATCCAATTACTGTTTGGGAATACTAATTAGAAGAAAATAGTTATATGATAAGATCAATAGCAAGAAAAATAATTCATCTACCATAATCCTTCATCATACATCCACACAACGATTCATCATTTCCATCATTAGAGAAAATAACAGTAAAACAATTGCACCAGATAACTTGACAATATATTCGCTAGCTCTTACTTGTTACATTTGCTCATGAACTGTATAGGAAATAGTTCTTCTCTAGGCTCAATTACACATGCATATGATGAAAAAAACTTCATCTCTGGTCCTGAAGGACTTCTTCATTCAAAGAAGCTCCAAAATAACTCTTAACAACTAGAAAGAAAAGAGTTCTTGCAACAAACCATCGACCTTTGTTTAACCGGTCGAGGCCTTGATTTATAACCTAAAGTTATAATTGAAGTTAACGACTAAGTGTGGTTCAAGCAACACAAAATCGCCACGTGGCGTCTTCTTTCAACAACTTCCTGAACAATCAACTCAAGATATCTTCTTGAAAAGAATGGTTCTTCTTGTATTCAGGTCAACTAACAAGCAATTCTTCATAGGTTTGGGTTCATGGAGGTCTATGCTGATTTATCAAAGCCACATATATTCCTCTGACATTTGTTGCATGCACTCAGTACTTGACCAAATTGGATTTCAACCGTTGTGGCATCACTTAGGCCCTGATCGGATGTTCGGAAATTTGTTGTTCTTTCCCTGGTTTTGCATCAACCACCTTTGTGAGTTCTTCGGTCCATAGCGAGCCTCGTTCAACATGAGACTTGAATGTGTCACTCATTTGAGAGAAGTTTTCAGGGATGCCAAGACAACATCTCCCATCGCTTTGGTGATTTAGTCTCGACGTTTCTTTCAGTTCTTCGATGGAGTCATAGGGAAGACTTTAGTCGGTGATTGAGAATTTTCTCCTTGTTGTCAAAACAAAAGTAGTTTAGTATTTAATTAACCTATGATTTGACATAAATAAATCAAAATATCAACACGTACCTATGCAGCTTGCTAGTCTTAGTCATTTTAATTACTTATGTGATCCCGAATGCATTCTTTGAGAAATCTACAAAGCCGCCACCCTTCTTTGGTTTTAATGAGCACCTCAACATGCTGTAGTGTGGCTAAATCAAGTATGATAGACATGCATGTACGAATTATCATAGTACTTACTTGACATTTGGAACCGTCAATAAAGGGCGCTGAGGACAAATTATGTGCGTGTGTGCTCCCGAGGGGTTGGTTATTGTACAGAGAAAGATGTTAAAAAATCCAGAGCCCGTACTATCAGGTGTGCCTAACGTCATTCATAAATGATGAAGGTTTGTAACTTGAAAATGATTGAAAGGATTGTGTCGCACGTTTTCCTGCAACCCCGATCGACAACGCTTTCATGTTTTGGATAACATCTATCTATTATCTTAGGCATGCCAAATTTTCAAACATCATGTCATGAGGCATGGATATTATGTTGGCCAGCCTAGCATCACTCCTTGATTTCCCTATAAATTCCAGGAGCTTTTCGAGCAATCCTTCTCATATGTTGAGCTCATACTTTCTGGAAATTTGGTTTGGTAAATTCATCTTAGCGATGTCCAGTTGAGTGACTTCTTTCCATCTGTGGAAACTTTGAATCTCTTACGTTGTTGTAGTTATGGGATCTCTTTCAAGCATGGGATGAGGTCTACGAAGCAGTAAGAGTGCGATATCTCACCCTTAATGCACATGGGATTCCTTTCTGTGCATTTTGAGAGGTACAAGTATTGGCCCGGAGGTAGCGTCATCGTCCAGGGATGAGCTTTGGGTGGTCGCAGATACATCTGGGACAAATACGCTAGAGGTTGCACCTTCTCTGGGACTGAAACTGTGGAGAAGAGGAAGGCCTAAGAAGAAAATTCAGGAAGGAGAGGGGGAACTCCCCAAGGCAAAACCAAAGGTACGTCCAGCCTGCGAGGAATCTATAATTCCCACCGATCACTCGCAGTTGGTTGAGACAGTAGACAAAGCTGACAAGAGAGGAGAGGGGAGATCAAAATCGTCAGGCTTTTCCATTGAAAATTCTTCCCAACAACTATATCAAGCTCAAATTGCAATAGCCGAGCTCAACCAAGAGAATAGGGAACTGTGATGTCAATTGGTCACGGGGGAAGCATTGTCTGGTTGTAGAGACAACTTAGAGAGGCACAAGACACAATCATGGAATTACGCGACACGCAGTGGATGGCAGTGACAATGGAGCATAAGCCACCACAAAGTGTGAAAGACAAACTGAGACAAGACTACCACATAGGTGAAGCATAGTTAGAGGGTTCTTGTTCCACACTCTTGAAAGTGTGATTTAACACCCTTTTTCCCTTTATTTGTAAAAAATTGTAATCTTACGGTGACTGGTCCGGTTAGTCGAATCGTCGGAGTCTATTTATTCAAATGTAAACCGAGCCTGGCGGAGGGATTTCCCTTTTGATTATATATATATATATATATATATATATATATATATATANATAAGGCATTATTGTGAATCAGACGTGTATTCTTCTTTAATTTTTTTGCACAAAAGAATATTAGATCTTTTTCTTTTTTCATCATGGTTATCATGTCATGAGTTCGTTAATGCTTTTTTTTTTCTGTAAAACTTTGCCATCGACTTTAGTCATTGAAAATATTTAATCATATGGATAAAAATCATGTTTGAAGGGATAGAGGCCACAACTGTTGATACCAAGAGTCATTGAAGTGATTATTACGTCAGGGAAACAATTAGTCCCTCTTTTCCAATAATGAACTTATTTCGAGGTTCGGCGGTCGACAGTGTTGTTTTTTTATTTCTCAAATGATTTTCATCACCTTAATCTTCTACCGACGCCGATATTCATAAGTGAGTCGGGAGAAACCTGGGTCACTTCTTCCTTAAGAAATCCACCGAGGCTGATTCAATTGGTCATCATCGATATCTGTGCCCAAGGTTATTCGTAGGGTGAGGAAAGTGTTAATATTATGGTAGCTGCAGGAGGTATTTACCTCCACGTGTGAACCTGACGAGAATAGAAGACTCTGGGAAGCAAGAGAAACCCTAATGAGTTTTCTAATAACCCTAGAATACTTTTCAGCTCAAGAAGATAATTTATATTAGGTTATTAGCCTCCAAGAGAAGAAGTCGACAATAATTAATAATAATATACTGAACATACACTTATCCAAAAGGAGAAGTTGGCCCCAACAAAACTGGCCAAGACGTGAAGTTTGGATTTATGGTCAAATCTAGGGTTTGACCAAGTCAAGCAAGCCATGACAAACTCTATGAAGTCTGAGAAAAAGCTATATGGAGCCTCTAACTTCATAGCATGGAAGACAAGGATTGACCTCATCCTTTCTAAGAATAAAGTGTTGGATATTGTGAAAGGAAAGATCGTGAAGCCAAAGTTTAAAGAAGGAGAAGAGAAGGAAGTGCAGAACAGTGCAGCTATGGAGAAGCTCAAAGATGTTGACATCAATGCCATGAGTATCATAGTGGATTCCATAAAAGACCACTTGATACCCTACATCTCCCATCTTGACTCATCAAAGAAGATGTACGATGCCCTAACAAATCTCTTCTCAGTCAAAAACATTGGACAAGTTATGAGTCTAAAGAATGAGCTCAGTGACATGAAGATGAATGATGACTACATCATAACATCATAATTTGTAAGGATCTCCCAGTTAAGAGATCAACTACAAGCTATTGAAGAGATCACTTTAGAAAAGGAATTTGTGAACATAGTACTCAATGGTCTTCCCAAGACATGGGATGCATTTGCTGCAAGCATGAACACAAGGAAGGAATACCCGACATTTGAAGAAATTTGGACTTGATGTGCTCAATAAGAATCAAAGATCAATGCAAAAGAGAAACCTCAAAATAAGTACGATGATCAAGCCTTCATAGTAAGATTCAAGAACTTCAGGGACAAAAGAAAGTTCGGTTCAATAAGGAAGCCAAAACAAAGAAAATATATTTCAGAAATACATTGCTTCAACTGTCAGAAGTACAGTCACTACAGGAATTAGTGTCCCAAGCTAAAGAAAGGGAATAAGAAACATGAAGCATCGATTGTCGAAGAAAAGGAACCTACAAATAAGACTAAGCAGGATGGAAAAGATTTCTTCTACTAAAAGGTAACAACACTCTTCTTATTTCTTGTACATTTATTGTTTGCATCATCTCTATACATATCTTGTATATCTATCTCTTGGAAGATAATGTGTTCCAAGAAAAACTATACCTATGGAAGAACAAACAAGATGAAAAGAGTTATCATTAGATATTTCACATGAAAGAATGAAATATATCATGTGAAAGCTATTACAAGATAAGCCGAAATCATAATCAATCTTGAAGAGACTTAGAAGTCAGACATCAAGAGAAATTGGAGAAAGACTTATGATGAAAACTAAGACGGAAGCTTGGACTCTGTTAGAGAGAGAAAGCCAATTATATATTGCAGAAGACAATAAGGATGCAGACGAAAGTATGGACTCTATCAGACGGAGGCAGCGGATTATATGCACTCTTACATGAAACAAGGATTAGGAGGGAGCTAATCCTATGATCCATTGAAGATGATGAAATGTATATATCCATGGTAGCAACCATGAAAAATAGTACGTGTTCAGCTCAAACGTAGAAGAAGACCTCTTCGAAGAAAAGCCTTAAAGTATTCCTGGTTGTCCATCCAGATCCGTGATCCTATGATGAAAGGAAGAAGTGGAATCTCTAGAACATGGAATCTCCATGAATCCAAGAGATAATGAAAAACTTGAAGATGAACATGAAGATTCCAAGAAAGAAAGAAAAGCTAGAACAACTAGTCATTACATCAATAATCACAAGATTACCAAGCCTGATATGAAAGCAATCAAGCAGAAGAACTAAAAGCTGTGATGAAGAACAGTGTATGGAAGACTTATGAATGATAGCATTGTGAGATCCATAACCAGAGGTTCTCTTAGCTGGAGGGAGAAGACTATGATGATTACTTGTTCCAGTACACTAGACATATCACTGCATGAGTCATTATATCATTCGCAACACCCATGAGTTGGAATTCTACATCAGATAAATGCAAAGAATGTTCTCTAGAGAAATTGAATAAAGAGCATATAAAGAGCAATCTCAAGACTTTGAGGCATACTAGAAAGAGACTCTTGTATGCAAATAAGAAGAAGACAACTTGGTGGAGAATCTCCAGTGCATAGTGTTATCGCACAATTTGTAGCTAGGTCAAAAGGCTAAAGGATAGAGGTCAAACTAGCGTAATAGGAACCATCCCCACCCAATGTCCCCTCAATGGGGAGGTTCTTTCTATTTAGGGAGGTTGACCCAGGGGAGACGTCCCCGGTAACTTAGGGTTTTGATGAGGCTGAATTATAAAGGACAAGTCAAAAGTTCCTCCTCGCAGATTACCACCAAGGTCAGAAAGTCCGGCTAATCAACAAATAATGAAGTGTATGCCCAAATGAGAACATCTGCCCAGAACAAGACAATAGCAAATAATATATGCAATCTATAATTCAGTGGGTTATTACTTCATGTAACTATCTGACATTAATATCTAAGCAATGTGAAACAACAGATATTAATGAGATCAATGTTTTGTCAATATAGCTGCAAGATACCAGATATATAAAATATGCAGAACAGAAACGAAATGCTAGAAATGACAGAATAACAGTAAAATATCCAGCATAATCTTCACAATACACAGAAATGATATACGAAATAGCAACATAAATAGCACTTTGAATAAGATAGCAATGTTCACAGGCCTCTTCGAGGGGGCAAC
>ML788257.1:382057-419256 GCA_009831015.1 Picea engelmannii
GAAGATCCTTCTAGAAGAGGAAGCTTCTATTAGGTCTTCTTACATCCGCCTTATTCTATTTTATTGAAAGGTCTTATTAATATTGACCTTTATTACATCTGAATACATTGATCTACCTATGTGCGGGTTAGGACCTTAACAATAGCAATGGAGAAATATCAATTCATCAATAACTATTGAGATGATGTAATTAACAATGTATCTAACCAATATTTATTCAATAAATTCTTTCAATCATCATCTAATTGCTTATCATCAAAAGTTGTTGCATCAAGATGGAATAACCCAGTGTGACGTCATCCTAGTTAGGGTTAGCTAGTTAGTTAGGGTTTCAAAATTTAAAGTTTTGAGAGTTGGTTTGAGCACTATCACTTCAACATTGTCTATCTAAGATCAGTGCTTAAGGGTGGATGGAGTCAATTAAGGAGAGGACATAGAGTTGAAGGAATGAAGGCTAAGGACAACAGGGAAGGGTTCTAGAGTGTTGCAATGGCAGGGCCCTAGAATCAAAACCCTAGGGGAAAAAGGATCACTCCGGTGTTGCTTAAGCAAGGCCTCATGCTCTTTCCTCTTTCCTTAGGTCAAACTTGGAAAAATGGCTAGCAATTGAGAAGAGATAAAACAAGAGGATCAGGTGAGGGAGAGTGTTGCAATGGCAAGGATCTATCACTAAAACCCTAGAAGATGGACGAATCTAGGAGTAGATAACCTAGGCCTGGGACGTCACCTCCTTCTAACCTTTAAAAAATCAAAGCTAGCTTAAGGGAAGAAGTAAGAAGAGTGTAGCAAAGGCTAGGCTCTTTCTTTCTTCTTCAATGGATGAAATTTTTTCTCTAAGGGTTCATGAAACAAGGACCTACTTGTGTGCTTGTCACCTAGGGTTTTAAATCAACAAATTTATAAGTAAATGCAAGAATATAAACCTGCAACTATTCAATTAAGAAGTTTTGCAAGAAAAACACTTATATATCATGATGAAAAGCATATGCAAACCCTAGTTGTAAACCTTCCTTCAAGAGAAATGCCAAACATGCCAAGAAAATCCTTCCATCAACAAGTGTGCCTCACTTTAAAAGACCAAATACCCAAGTAGGGCGCAAAAATCAGACCTCATAAGAGAGTGAGTTGTGTGTTATGTTCAAATGAGGGAAAAACATCCACAATATATAGTGTATCATGACCTATAATTAAAATTAGGTCATTAAAAATAGTCGATAAGGCTACAAACCAAAATCATACTGTCTTTACATTAAATGCTAAGTAAAATACCTAAATGAGCAAAAAGTGAGACGTCAAGCCCATTTGAGGGAGAAGTTAGGCCCTTTTGGGGCTAGTCCAGCATCCAAAGGCCATACATTATCGCTTTCTAGGCTCCTCCAAGCTTCCACACATGCCAACTGTCCTATCAAACTGCCACACGCTCATTTCTAATCGTGTTCTTGTATCCTTTCAGTGGTAGTCAAAGGTGTGCCTAGTCAGTACTAAAGTATCCATTCAAATTTTCGGACCAATCTTGGCTCAATAATAGCCCATATGCCTCAAGGATATCTACTACAATGATATCAATAACCTACACGAAACTAGGGTGTGTCTCTATCTTGATCATCACATCTTTGAGTTCCCCCATAACCTTGACCTGGGTTTTGTCTAGTTGTATAACATGCTTATAACTTTTGAGAGGGACAACACCTAGTTTATTACAAATGGCCAAGGGCATGACATTAGAAGACGCTCCAGAATCTACCAGACAATTGTGAAGATTCCTATTGAAGATTTCGAACGTTAAAAGGAAAGGAGGCACGAAAGGTCTCTCCTTCCTACCTTCTGAGTAGGTGTTTATCGTTGGTTTGCTTGCCAAATTTGTGGGGTGTAGATTCTTCTCTCAATCGTCACTGGTGGCCAGGTTTTCTATTGAACTTAGAGCCCGCAATAGAAGATCTTTCTGCTGAGGGATTCTACATACGTCCATAACTGATATATTAGATTTCAGCTTCTTCAAATCTTCGACTTCGTTATAATCTAGCTTAGGAGATTCCCGCTTATGGGTTCTTAGAGGCTGTTTACTGGGAGCGACAAGCATTCTGGGAGTTAATTTACTTTGTGAGACATGGGTGGTATCAGTATCTTTTGGGCCGGGTTGACCCTTACTACATGTTTGTACCACTGATATCTCTATGGGTGGTGCATGAGGTTTAAACAAATCATCCGAAGACGTGATCACGTCGGGATCCCATATCAGCATGGTCGTGTCTTATGGTAGGTCGGCCTCTTCCTAATCGGCAATGTTAAAGGCTGAACTGTTGAGTGGTTCGGTCAGAGAGAATTCACCCATAAAACGATTGGCCATTAGATTCATGGCAATGACCCATTGAGGACATTCTCTTTTTGAGTGGTTCTCTTGGTGGTAAGTACAGAAAGAATCAGATGCGACATTCCCTAAGTCAATGTTTAGGTTGGTTGGGGGAGATTCAATTGCTTTGAAAGGATGGTTTCTTTAAAATAAAGGCTTATAGGGTCTTTGGCCTTGGTTTCCCTCACCCATAGTTCTTTTCATATATATAATTTTATTTGATAGCTTCTTGACCATGTGTTGCAGGTCTTCTATATCCCCATTACCCTTATCGGGAGTTGGTTCAGCTAGCTTACTGAGCGGTCTAGTCAAGAGGATTCCTCTCCTGGGAGGGGGCTGGCTTACTGTTCTTTCTAGAGATGCATGGCCTTCTTTACACCCTTTCATTTGGAACTCTATCATCTTGGCCTCTTTGAAATTCTCCGTGATGGTTTTCTTAGCGGCTCTTTTAACGAACATGGAAATAGAGGCCAGAAGAGCGTTAACATAGACCTCGATTTGAAAATCTTGAGATGGTTTTGCTGCGGGCTGAAACTTGTTTAGGATAGTCTTGAATATTTGATTGAAATCTTTGACCCTTTCCTTTGGGGTCATGGTGGCTGCGAAAAATTCGGCCATAAGGGCTCACGTGGTAGTTTCTTCGGAAAATTTGTCTAGGAAGTCCTTTTGGAACTTAGTCCAACTAGTTATGTATCCTATTGGGAAGTTAAAATACCAAGTGGAAGCCAAGTTCTCAAATGTGTAGGGGAAAAATATGCATAATACGTCTTCATGTTGAATGTTCATAAGCCTGATCATGAGTATGAACTTCTTGATATGATCTTTGTGCAATCCTAAGGTCTCAGGATCATACTTGGGGAGAAACTTTTTCGGGTGCCTAGGGAGATTGTGTATTCGTCCAGGGACGACCACGAAATCCCCAGCCAACCAAGGTTGGTCACCTTGAAGTGGAACCTCTCTCTCCTCCTCATGATCACTGTTCTCTTCCACATCTTCAAAGTCAGAGTTAGGCTCTTCCTCTTTTGAAAGATCGTTAGGTTCGGAGATGTCGTCGGATGGCATCTCGGGTATGAGGTCAAGAGGTTCTTGGATTTCGATGGTGATGAAGTCTATTAAGTCTTCTACAGAGTGTACAAAAACTTCATCGGGAGTGCTAACCACTGGTCTTCCTTGTTTTTTTCTTTGAGGGAGGATGGGGGTGAATGGAAACGCTCTGATTTGTCAGGCGTAAGCTCTGGTAATCCTTCTAAATTGATTCACTTCCTCGTGAGGGAGGGCGTAAGGTATTTCAAGGTGAAGATATCCTTCCTCGGAGTAGGGTGAGTTATCCACTTCAAGAGTACTTGGTAAAGGTGGGATGTTTGTTGGATGACTAGCCATGCATGTGGGCCATTATGAATCTATAGGATTTTCGAAATATCATATAACTTACATATTCAACCATTCATTCTCAGCCCTCCTTCTAGCGCTAATTCTGTTGATGGGTCTTCAACCCGTTAACTCAATAGTAGGAAAGAAAACCGCCACCGAGGCCCAATTAGACTCTGTAGCGTTTGTGATTGAAATGGTTCTCCAGATCTCGTGATTCGGCCAATTTAATCGATGGGATTTGTGTTTTCTTATGGAGGCATATCCTTCAGTCGGTATTTTCTCTTTTGGTATTTTCTCTTTAGTTAGGATAAATGTGAGAAAAATATGGTATAAACAAACTTGGCCACACAACAATAAGGAAGTCTAAAGACTGGGAAAGGCTGGGCTCATGATAACCCTCACTCCAGCATGCAGAGAATGATCTCTTACCATAGGCCTAGTAATAATACTTTTACCATGTGAGTACTCGATCGCTAGTTGATATTTTAACCTAAACTATCCAAGAAAACAAGATGAGAGAAAATTTAACTACTGCAGAAGAGGCTCAGCTTGGGATAACCGCTACTCAAACATGCAAACGGTAATCCTATACCACAGGCCTAGTAATAATTGGTTAACCATGTGAGCATCCAATTACTATTTGAGAATACTAATTAGAAGAAAACAGTTATATGATAAGATCAATAGCAAGCAAAATAATTCATCTACCATAATCCTTCATCATACATCCACACAACGATTCATCATTTCCATCATTAGAGAAAAGAACAACAAAAAAATTGCACCAGATAACTTGACAATATATTTGCTAGCTCTTAGTTGTTACATCTGCTCATGAACTGAATAGGAAATAGTTCTTCTCCAGGCTCAATTACACATGCATATGATGAAAACAACTTTGTCTCTGGTCTAGAAGGACTTCTTCATTCATAGTAGCTCCAAAATAACTCTTAACAACTAGAAAGAAAAGAGTTCTTGCAACAAACCATCTAACTTTGTTTAATCAGTCGAGGCCTTTATTTATAACCTAAAGTTATAACTGAAGTTAACGGCTAAGTGCAGTTCAAGCAACACAAAATCGCCATGTGGCGTCTTCTTTCAATAACTTCCTGAACATTCAACTCAAGATATCTTCTTGAAAATGATGGTTCTTCTTGCATTCAGACCGACTAACAAACAATTCTTCACATCTTTGGGTTCACGGAGATCTATGCTGATTTATCGGAGCCACATATATTGCTCTGACATTTGCTGCATGCACTGGGTACTTGACCAAATTGAATTTCAACTGTTGTGGTGTCCCTGGGGTCCTAATCGGATGTTCAGAAATTTGTCGCGCTTGCCTTGGCTTTACATCGACCACCTTTGCGAGTTCTTCGGTCCATAGCGTGCCTCGTTCAACATGAGACTTGATTGTGTCTCTCATGTAAGAGAAGTTGTCCAGGATTCCAAGGCAACATCTCCCATCACTTCAGTGATTCAATCTCGGTGTTTCTTTTAGTTCTTCGGTAGAGTCATAGGGCAGACTTTAGTCAGTGATCAGGAATTTTCTCCTTGTAGTCAAAACAAAAGTAGTTTAGTAGTTAACTAACCTATGATCTGACATAAATAACTCAAAATATCAACACGTACCTATGCAGCTTGCTAGTCTTAGTCATTTATTATACTTACGTGATCCCGAATGCATTCTTTGAGCGATCTACAAAGCCGCCGCCCTTCTTTGGTTTTAATGAGCACCTCAACATGCTATAGTGTGGCTAAATCAAGTACGATAGACATGCATGTATGAATTATCACAATACTTACTTGACCTTTGGAATCATCAATAAAGGGCATTGAGGACAAATTATGCGTGTGTGTTCTCCCGAGGGGTCGGCTATCGTACAAACAAAGTTATTAAAAATTGCAGAACACATACTATTAGGCGTACCAAACGTCATTGATCAATAATGAAGGTTTGTAACTTCAAAAGGATTGAAAGGATCGTGTTGCACATTTTCCTGCAACCCCAATCGACAACACTTTCATGTTCTGGATAACATCCATATATTATCTTAGGCGTGCCAAATTTTCAAACATCATGTCACGAGGTGTGGATATTATGTTGTCCAGCCTAGCATCACTACTTGATTTCCCTATAAATTCTAGGAGCTTTGTGAGCAATCCTTCTCATATGTCGAGCTCATACTTTCCGGAAATTTGGTTTGGTAAATTCGTCTTAGCGATGTCCAGTTGAGTGACTCCTTTCCATCTGTGGACACTTTGAATATATTATGTTGTTGCCGTTATGGGATCTCTTTCAAGCATGGGATGAGGTCTACGAGGCAGTCGGAGTGTGAGATCTCACCCTCAACGCACCTGGGATTCCTTTCTGTGCATTTTGAGAGGTACAACTATTGGCCCGGAGGTAGTGTCATCATCTAGGGATGAGCTTGGGGTGGTAGCAGATACATCCAGGACAAATACGTTGGAGGCTGTGCCTTCTCCAGGACTGAAACTGCGGAGAAGAGGAAGGCCTAAGAATAAAATTTGGGAAGGAGAGGAGAACCTGCCCAAGGCCGAACCGAAGGTACGTCCAGTCTGCGAGGAATCTGTAATTCCCACCAATCGCTCACAATTGTCTGGTTTTTCTGTCATAAATTCTACCCAACAACTAGAGCAGGCTCAAATTACAATAACTGAGCTCTACCAAGAGCATAGGGAACTCTGATGTCAATTGGCGAAGAAAACCTAGGGGATATCATCGTCGCCAGGTCGTGAGGGAAGCATTGTCTGGCTGTAGAGACAACTTCGAGAGGCACAAGAAACAATCATGGAATTATGCGACACGCAACGGATGGCAGTGAAAATGGAGCATAAGCCACCATAAAGTGTGAAAGACAAACTGAGACAAGACTACAACATAGGTGAAGCATAGTTAGCG
The DNA here is from genome assembly GCA_009831015.1 of Picea engelmannii. Lineage (NCBI taxonomy): Eukaryota > Viridiplantae > Streptophyta > Pinopsida > Pinales > Pinaceae > Picea > Picea engelmannii. The sequence continues at coordinate 388,702 of ML788257.1, forward strand.
GGTTCTTGTTCCACGTTCCCAAGAGTGTGGTTTAACACCCTTTTTCCCTTTCTTTGTAAAAAATTGTAATCTTATGGTGATCGGGCCAGTTAGTCGAATCGTTAGAGTCTATTTATTCAAATGTAAACTAAGCATGGCGAAGGGTTTTCCCTTTTGATTGTATACATATACATATAATATATATATATATATATATATATATATATATATATATATATGTATATATATGAATCGAACGTGTATTCTTCTTTGAATTTTTTGCGCAAAAGAATATTATATCTTTTTCTTTTTTCATCATGGTTATCGCGTCATGAGTTTGTTAATGCTTTTTTTTTTTTTGTAAAACTTTGCCATCGACTTCGGTCATTGAAAATATTTAATCACATGGATAAAAATCATGTTTCAATGGCTAGATGCCACAACTGTTGATACCAAGAATCATTGAAGTGATTATTACGTCAGGGAAACAATTAGTCCCTCTTTTCCAATAACAAAATTATTTCGAGGTTCGGCGTTCGACAGTGTTGTTTTTTTTATTTCTCAAACGATTTTCATCACCTTAATCTTCTACCGATGTCGATCTTCATAAGTGATTCGAGAGAAACCTGGGTCACTGCTTCCTTAAGAAATCTGTCGAGGACGATTCAATCGGTCGTCGACAATATCCATGCCAAGGGTTATTCGTAGGGTGAGGAAAGTGTTAATATTATGGTAGCTGCATGAGGTATTTACCTCCACGTGTGAACTTGACGAGAATAGAAGACTCCGGGAAGAAAGAGAAACCCTAATGAGTTTTCTAATAACCCTAGAAGCCTTTTCGGATCAAAAAGATAATTTCTATTAGGTTATTAGCCTCCAAGAGAAGAAGTCGGCCAAAATTAATAATAATATACTGAATAGACACTTATCCAAAAGGAGAAGTTGGCCCCAACAAAACTGGTAGAACTACTATAAATATAGGGTGCCAGTTCTCATTTGTGACATCTCAGAATTTCAGTTCCCATTTTGGTGCACACTGCAACTCCAGTTTGGTGCGCACGTGTGGAGGAGGACTACAGCTGCAGTTGCAGCAACAACTATTTTCAGTGTTGGCTTGGACTATCTATTGGAGAGGGTTTGGACTATCTGATCAGCTTTTGTGATGTGCTATCCTTGGGGAAAGGTGTTCTACCCCTTTGTTTGGATATCTAGCCTAGGGTTTTCTCCCAGAGGAATTCTCAGTCAAGGTTAAGGTGCTCGGAGGGAGGCTTCGACCTATGGTTGGGTGACAAGGGTATCGTCAATGGTAAAATGAGCACACCATATTCTATATTCTAACAAGTTATGGGTCCACATCCCTTCATTCCGCCTAAAACACTGGAAGGAAACATAACCACTAGATATTGAGCTCGTTGAGGTACTGCTGCTAGGGTTACTAGTAGGAGTAGTTTCCAAAAGCACTGCAGCTAGGGTTACCAGTAGAAGTAGTTGCAAAAACCCTAAACCTCTTGTCAAGGAACCTTAAGTGACGATACTGACCCAATCTCTAGATAGATCAATGCACCCTAGCACAGTGCATCTCCTGGTACTCTCAGAAGGCCAAGACGTGAAGTTTGGATTTCGAGTCAAATATAGGGTTTGACCAAGTCAAGCAAGCCATGAAAAACTCTATGAAGTCTTAGAATAGGCTAGATGGAGCCTCTAACTTCAGAGCATGGAAGACAAGGATTGACCTCATCCTTGCTAAGAATAAAGTGCTCAATATTTTGAAAGGAAAGAACGTTGTAGCTATGGAGAAGTTCAAAAATGTTGACATCAATGCCATGAGTATCATAGTGGATTCCATAAAATACCACTTGATACCCTACATCTCCCATCTCGACTCATCAAAGAAGATGTACGATGCCCTAACAAATCTCTTCTCAGTCTGAAACATTGGACAAGTTATGATTCTGAGGAATGAGCTCCATGACATGAAGATGAATGATGACGACATACTAACATCATACTTTGTAAGGATCTCCCAGTTAAGAGATCAACTATAACATTTTGAAGAGATCACTTCAAAAAAGGAATTGGTGAACATAGTACTCAATGATCTTCCCAAGATATGGGATGCATTTTCCGCAAGCATGAACACAAGGAAGGAGTACCCGACATTTGAAGAACTTTGGACTTGATGTGATCAATAAGAATCAAGGATCAATGCAAAAGATAAACCTCAAAATAAGTACGATGATCAAGCCTTCACAACGAGATTCAAGAACTTCAGGGAAAAAAGAAAGTTTGATTCAACAAGGAAGCCAAAACAAAGAAAAGATATTTCAGAAATACAGTGCTTCAACTGTCAGAAGTACAGTCACTATAGGAATCAGTGTCCTGAGCTAAAGAAAATGAAGAAGAAACATGAAGCATCAATTGCCGAAGAAAAGGAACCTACAAAGAAGACTAAGCACAATGGAAAATACTTCTTCTACTAAAAGGTAACAACACTCTTCTTAGTTCTTGTACATTTCTTGTTTGCATCATCTCTATACATATCTTGTATATCTATCTCTTGGAAGATAATGTGTTCCAAGAAAAACTATACCTATGGAAGAACAAACAAGATGAAAAGAGTTATCATTAAATATTTCACATGAAAGAATGAAATATATCATGTGAAAGCTATTACAAGATAAGCCGAAATCAGAATCAATCTTGAAGAGACTTAGAAGTCAAACATCAAGAGAAATTAGAGAAATACTTATGACGACAACTAAGACAGAAACATGGACTCTGTTAGAGAGAGAGAGCCAATTATATATTGTAGAAGACAATAAGGATGTAGACGAAAGTATGGACTCTATCAGACGGAGGGAACCGATTATATGCACTCTTACATGAAACAAGGATTAGGAGGGATCTAATCCTATGATCCATTGAAGATGATGAAATGTATATATCCATGGTAGCAGCCATGAAAAACAGTACGTGTTCATCTCAAACGCAGAAGAAGACCTCTTCGCAGAAAATCCTTAAAGTATTCTTGGTTGTCCATACAGATATGTGATCCTATGATGAAAGGAATAAGTGGAATCTATAGAACATGGAATCTCCATGAATCCAAGAGATAATGAAAAACATGAAGATTCCAAGAAAGAAATAAAATCTAGAACAACTAGTCATTACATCAATAATCACAAGATTACCAAGCCTGATATGAAAACAATCAAGCATATGAACTGAAAGTTGTGATGAAGAACAGTGTATGGAAGACTTATGAATGAAATCATTGTGAGATATAGAACCAGAGGTTCTCTCAGCTGGAGGGAGAAGACTATGATGATTATTTTTTTCAGTACACGAGACATATCACTGCATGAGTTATTATATCATCTGCAACTTCCATGAGTTGGAATTCTACATCAGATAAATGCAAAGAATGTTCTCTAGAGAAATTGAATAAAGAGAATATGAAGATAAATCTCAAGACTTTGAGGCATACCAGAAGGAGACTCCTATATGCAAATAAGAAGAAGGCAACTTGGTGGAGAATCTCCAGTGCATAGTGTTATCGCACAGTTTGTAGCTAGGTGAAAAGGATAAAGGATAGAGGTCAAATTGGCATAACAGGAACCTTCCCCACCCAATGTCACCTCAATGGGGAGGTTCTTTCTATTTAGGGAGGTTAACCCAGGGGAGACATCCCCGATAACTTGGGGTTTTGATGACGTTGAAGTATAAAGGACAAGTCAAAAGTTCCTCCTCACAGATTACCACCAAGGTCAGAAAGTCCGACTAATCAACGGATAAAGAAGTGTATGCCCAAATGAGAACACCTTATTGGAACAAGACAATAGAAAATAATATATGTAGGCTATAATTCAGTGGGTTAGTACATCATGTAAATATCTGACATTAATATATAAGAAATTTGAAACAACAGTTATTAATGAGATCAACGTTTTGTCAATATAGCAATGGAGAAATACCAATTCATCAATAACTATTGAGATGGTGTAATTAACAATGTATCTAGCCAATATTTAATCAATAAATGCTTTCAATCATCATCTAATTGCTTATCATAAAAAGTTTTTGCATCAAGATGGAATAACCCAGTGTGATGTCATCCTAGTTAGGGTTAGCTAGTTAGTTAGGGTTTCAAAGTTTAAAGTTTTGAGAGTTGGTTTGAACACTATCACTTCAACGTTGTGTGTCTAAGATCAGGGCGTAAGGGTGGATGGAGTCAATTAAGGAGAGGACGCAGAGTTGAAGGAATGAAGGCTAAGGAAAATAGGGAAGGGTTCTAGAGTGCTGCAATGGTAGGGCCCTAGAATCAAAACCCTAGGGAAAAGAAGCTCACTCCGATGTTTCTTAAGGAAGGCCTCATGCTCTTTCCTCCTTCCTTAGGTAAAACTTGGAAAAACGGCTAGCAATTGAGAAGAGATAAAACAAGAGGATCAGGTGAGGGAGAGTGTTGCAATGGCAAGGCTCTATCACTAAAACCCTAGAAGATGGATGGCCCTAGGTGTAGATAACCTAGACCTGGGATGTCACCTCCTTCTTGACCTTTAAAAAATCAAAGCTAGCTTAAGGGAAGAAGTAAGAAGAGTGTAGCAAAGGCTAGGCTCTTTCTTCCTTCTTCAATGGTTGAAAATTTCTCTCTAAGGGGACATGAAACAAGGACCTACTTGTGTGCTTGTCACCTAGGGTTTTAAATCAAAAAATTTATAAGTAAATGCAAGAATATAAACCTACAACCATTCAATTAAGAAGTTTTGAAAGAAAAACACTTACATATCATGATGAAAATCATATGGAAACCCTAGTTGTAAACCTTCTTTCAAGAGAAATGCCAAACATGCCAAGAAAATCCTTCCATCAACAAGTGCGCCTCACTTTAAAAGACCAAATACCCAAGTAGGGCACAAAAATCAGACCTCACAAGAGAGTGAGTTGTGTGTTATGTTCAAATGAGGGAAAAACATCCTCAATATATAGTGTATCATGACCTATAATTAAAATTAGGTCATTAAAAATAGTCGACAAGGCTACAAACCAAAATCAAACTGTTTTTACATTAAATGCTAAGTAAAAGACCTAAATGAGAAAAAAGTGAGACGTCAAGCCCCTTTGAGGGAGACATTAGGCCCTTTTGGGGCTAGTCCAGCATCCAAAAGTCAGAGGTTAGCCCTTTCTGGGCTCTTCTAAGCTACCACATGTGCCAGTCATCCTATCAAACTGCCACATGCTCAATGTGATGTCAATGGCTCCTAGGTGATGTCCTGGCCAGCAAAAGGAAAACATTCCATCTGAAGTGGGTCAACCCCCCTGGGCTGGGCTCAGCCAAAGTGTCCTGGGTTGAACATCCCTCTTCTTCTCATGTGCAAAGGCTCGATCAATCAATTTCCTATCTCTACCCCTGATGGGGTCCCAACAACCATCTGATGGGCTCTTCAGCCCCGTGGAGGTCCGAACTAATCATCTCTCCATGTCTACTGGTCCAACTAGTACCTGTCCGTCGGGAATGATCCTGCACATCAAAAACTTCGCCTTGCATGGGCCCATTAGTCATAGGGATCATAGCAATGTCAATCACATTTCATCATTAATTTTATCAAATACATGCATAAAACCCCTGATATATCAATCAATAGCTCAAAGACCCTACAGGAACCTACAATACAAGGTTGAAAAGAGAGACAAGATACCTTATTGGGCCAACATTCATAAGCAAAGGAAAGTCACCAAGGGGTTTCATTCAAGCCATGTAAAATGCGGTGGCATGGACAAGGGATGTCCTAACATAAGGGTAGAGTGAAAATTAGAGGTGCATGGTTTACATGTGGGCGCCTTTATAGAAGGTGAGTTGTACCCGTCATGGATGCATATTTTTTCCAAGCCCCTTTGCCTTTATTCTTTCTTTCTTTGTCATTTTCTTCTTTCTTTTTATTTCAAGGACTAACTAGAGGACACTGCCTTGGCGTGGTGACCAGAGCTGACAGTGTTACCCACAAGGACTTTCACAGAGATGATAAGGCTGGCTCGTGATGAGACCCCCTCTCGCTTGGCTATGCAACCAAAGGTCACTGCCCTGGCATGGTAACCAGATAGTGGCAATTTCATTCTGTTAGGTACCTATGAACATAATAGGTTGGCTCATGATGAGACCCCCTATCCTCTTGGCTAGGTCTTATTTTTTTCTATTTTTCTTCGAGTCCCTCTTGTTTCTTGTTGAGAGGCTTTTTATTGCCTTCTTGGGGATCCCTGGGCGAGGCATCTCTAGGTTTCATTTTTATGGATTTTGTCTTTTACTAGCTTCTTTTACCTTCTGGGCCTTTAGCCCTTTCTTCCCACTAGATAAGGTGCAACCCTGCAACATGTCATCCTAATTCCCAGACTAAGGGAAAGGGGTAGATGAGCGGGAGACAAGATGAAAAATGATTATATGATGGGAGCGGACGATGGATCTTCATAAAACTCACCAAGTGACAAACCAAAACCTATGGGTACAGGCTTGCTAAGACACCCCGTCAATCCCCTCAATCATGGTCAAGTGGGTTAGTGTAAGATCCAAGCATTCATCAGAAATAAAAGGAATTTGATGCATATATCTAAAGGTTATAATGATAAAAAATGATACATACCATGATACCTGGAAAAATTACCTCATGGAGCAAGAGTCTTCTCCGATACAAGTCCAAGCCGAAGGTGATGGATGTTGCTGCTATTGACAAGACAAGTTTGATGAAAGAGAAGAAATATGGGCCCTCCAGGGCCATGCTCAGGTCAATCCTTCTCTCGGTCCTCCATGTCTAGGACCTGTGGTCCTCAAGACATGATCTCCTAGTTATCCATAGAAATTGGGGATAACATCTGGCTCCAACTCATGGACATGTACTCATCGTAGAGCGCATGAGAACCTTAGCATCTCTGGCATAACCTACAGACTTTGTCAGACTCGAAAAGGGCATCAATAAAAAAGGTATATATATATATATATGTATGTATGTATGTATGTATGTATGTATGTATGTATTTGACTGAAATGAAACAATCAATGTGCAAGTGAGGAAGAAAACTATCATGAAATGCAAATGGTATAATACACGAAAAATGCCTACCTACCTATACTTACCTGTGGAGACAGGTCCCACTACCTTGGTGGGGTTTGAGGAGGTGCCTGCTGATGGGTAATGGGGGCCTTCTTCCTTCCAAAGTTGACAGATAGTAGGAGTTGTCAATTGATTCCATTCCAACTTTGAAAGGTCTGAGCCATGACTACGTGCTTCCTACATTAGTTGGATCTCCTTTCTGAGTATCCCACATCCATACCATATCTCCCTTCTTATACTTTCTAACTTTATATTTGGTAATTCCTTGAAAAAACCTAGTGTATTGCACTGAGGGAGGTGGGTGGGCTTCTTCTATAAAGAATTCTTGTTGAGACGGTTGGATTTGTACGTTATCTTCATTTTTCTTTAGTATTTTCACCATCCCAAATTATTTTTTATTGAATTCATCTAGGAGTTGTTGGTACTCTTCTTTCTTGGGCCATTTGATCTGATCAAAGTCTTCTTCTATTGCAAAGGGAATGTCTTCTGGAGAGTATTCTTGAAGTGTTTGTATCACATCATTTTGCACTTTGTCATTATTTATGGGATGAACAATATCATGCACATGATTCTCAGTTATTGGTACATTGAGTAGACATCCCATCGTCCCATCTTTCAAAGGTAACCGTAAGAAGGTGAGGTCCATTTCCAGGGAATTGCCTATCATTGCACCAAACTTCCAGGATAACAACATCCCCCACACATCTGGGACATCAACCACTATAATATCTATGTGGGTTGTCTTCTCGAGGTATTCTTTTGAGTGCACTTCAACATTTTCAACCACCTCATGTGTGGGTATTTCTTTAGATTCAAAACCACACACATTCCTGTAGGGCCTAGTGACCTTCAAACCCATTTGTTGCATGACTTTAAGAGACATCATGTTAGCACTAGCACCTGTATCTAGCATGAAATTGTTAATATATTTCTTGTTCATTGTTAAAGTCATGAAGAAGGGAGGGTTTTCACCATACTGGACCCTGAAATGATCAGCTTGCAAAATAATAGGGGGGTCCATAGGTTCATCTGATCCCGAAAGAAAGTATCAAAGCATTATTTAATGGATGGGATCTTGATTGCTTCTCTTAGGGGAACATTCACATGCATATTTGATAAAGTCCCTTCAAAGTCAAATTTAAGGTCAACCTTACCAGTCTTGGATGTCCTAGGAAGAAGCACCTCAAGGGGCGGGGGTTTCGACTGATCAATGATAGGTTGTTTCGGATTCTTCCTTATGTATACCTGGACATCCTTTTTCTTTAGTTTTTCTCGTGATTCCTGGTCCAAGTTGTTTAGTACCGCCATCCTTGGCGCTCTGGCTGCTTCCCTCACGGCTTGTTGATGTTCTATATCTGTGATATTTATCTAAGGAAAGTTCATGAAGCAATCCAAATTGTTGACTTGTTGCTGGCTAGTGTTATAAGGACATTCATGCTCCCAATGTTCTTCACTACACTCCAGGCACCAAGGATTTTCATCAACAACGTTTGTAGGGGCCAAGGTTTTTGGAACTTCATTTTCATTCTTTGTCTTATAAAATTGATTCTGTTTCTGGAACTACCCTTTGAACGGAGGCCTAGGTGCTTGGATCAGGGATTTTTCAAGTCTGACAATCCGGCTCATCATTTCTTCTTTATTTTTTATGATGCCATCCATGGAGGCTTGTAATTTGTTGATATTGGCATAGAGGTCTGAAGTAGGCTCAACATTGTGTACTATTTTTTTCTTGGTATCTATTCTCCCCCTAGGGTTAGCAAAGGGCTCAATATTAGATGAAAGAAGGTTCCCTTCTATCTTAGTAGTGAGCTCTTGGGCTTCTTGAATGGACTGAGGTTTTTTGTCTCTAAGGAGATACCCTAGTTGGCCATTGAAAGATTTGGTATAAATATGAACAAGGTAATCATCTTTCGGGTGATGGCTTGTGGGAATTCTTTGTAACAAAGTCTCGAATCTAGTGTGAAACTCCCGAATGGACTCATTCTCATATTTAGCAAGGCTATTTAGTCATGTGAGAAGCATATTAGGGTCTTCTTTGATACTCCATCTTTTGAGAAAGGCCTCTTCAAGTCTATCCATGGTCTTGATGCTTCCATCAGGAAGGCTAAGGTACCAACGCCTTGAGGCATCATAAAGAGTAGTGGAGAATAACTTCATGACCAAATATTCAACATCATCATTGATGGGCTGAAGCTGAAAGAATGCCCAAAAGTTACTCACATGATCTTCGACATTGATAACATCAGTACCGATAAACTTAGGCAACCACTTCTCATACTTGGGTGGAATTTGCCTAGGATAGCCAGGTATGGCTGACATGTCTAATGGTCTGAAAAGGGTAGATGACCATTGTCTTTGATTGTTGAATGGGTTTGGTGTAGCAGTCTGAGAGGTAGACATGATTCTTAAAGGAAGACTTTTCCCAAAAAGTGATTTGACAACAAGAGAGTTTAAGGGAGGCTTCCTTCTAAAAGACAAAGGAGGATTGTTGAATCTCCTTCTAGTTTGTGGAGTCGCCAAATAGTTTACTTGAAACTACCAAAGAAAAAGGGGAAAAACACCCTAGTGGAGTCACCGGGTAAGCTTGTAAGAAAAGGTATTTGAGGCAAGGCTTACTGAAAAGATTTGTCATTTGAGGAAGATTGACTCAGTGTTCCCCGACAATGATGCCAAAATGTTATCGCATAGTTTGTAGCTAGGTCAAAAGGCTAAAGGATAGAGGTCAAAATAGTGTAACAAGAACCTTCCCCACCCAATGCCACCTCAATGGGGAGGTTCTTTCTATTTAGGGAGGTTAACCCAGGGGAGATGTCTCTGGTAACCTGGGGTTTTGAAGAGGCTGAAGTATAAAGGACAAGTCAAAAGTTCCTCCTCACTGATTACCACCAAGGTCAGAAAGTCCGGCTAATCAGCCAATAAAGAAGTGTATGCTCAAATGAGAACACCTGCCCGGAAAAAGAAAATAGAAAATAATATATGCAGGCTATAATTCAATGGGTTAGTACTTCATGTAACTATCTGACATTAATATACAAGCAATGTGAAACAACAGATATTAATGAGATCAACATTTTGTCAATATAGCAATGGAGAAATATCAATTCATCAATAATTATTGAGATGATGTAATTAACAATGTATCTAACCAATCTTTATTCAATAAATGCTTTCAATCATCATCTAATTGCTTATCATCAAAAGTTGTTGTGTCAATATGGAATAACCAAGTGTGATGTCAGCCTAGTTAGGTTTAGCGAGTTAGTCAGGGTTTCAAAATTTAAAGTTTTGAGAGTTGGTTTGAGCACTATCACTTCAACATTGTGTGTCTAAGATTAGTGCCTAAGGGTGGATGGAGTCAATTAAGGAGAGGACGCAAATTTGAAGGAATGAAGGCTATGGACAAGAGGGAAGGGTTCTAGAGTGTTGCAATGGCAGGGCCCTAGAATCAAAACCCTAGGGGAAAGAGGCTCACTCTGGTGTTGCTTAAGTAAGGCCTCGTTCTCTTTCCTCCTTCCTTAGGTCAAACTTGGAAAAACGGCTAGCAATTGAGAAAAGATAAAACAAGAGGATCAAGTGAGGGAGAGTGTTGCAATGGCAAGGCTCTATCACTAAAACCCTAGAATATGGACGGCCCTAGGTGTAGATAACCTAGGCCTGGGACGTCACCTCCTTCTTAACCTTTAAAAAATCAAAGCTAGCTTAAGGGAAGAAGTAAGAAGAGTATAGCAAAGGCTAGTCTCTTTCTTCCTTCTTCAATGGCTGAAAATTTCTCTCTAAGGGGACATGAAACAAGGACCTACTTCTGTGCTTGTCACCTAGGGTTTTAAATAAACAAATTTATAAGTAAATGCAAGAATATAAACCTACAACCATTCAATTAAGAAGTTTTGCAAGAAAAACACTTACATATCATGATGAAAAGCATATGCAAACCCTAGTTGTAAACCTTCCTTAAATATAAATGCCAAACATGCCAAGAAAATCCTTCCATCAACAAGTGTGCCTCACTTTAAAGGACCAAATACCCAAGTAGGGCGCAAAAATCAGACCTCACAAGAGGGTGAATTGTGTGTTATGTTCAAATGAGGGAAAAACATCCTCAATATATAGTGTATCATGACCTATAATTAAAATTAGGTCATTAAAAATAGTCGACAAGGCTACAAACCAAAATCATACTGTTTTTACATGAAATGCTAAGTAAAAGACCTAAATGAGAAAAAAGTGAGATGTTAAGCCCCTTTGAGGGAGACGTTAGGCCCTTTTGGGGCTAGTCCAACATCCAAAAGTCAAAGGTTAGCCCTTTATGGGCTCCTTCAAGATGCCACATGTGCCAACCATCCTATCAAACTACCACACGCTCAATGTGACGTCAATGGCTCCTGGGTGACGTCCTAGCCATCAAAAGGAAAACATTCCATCTGAAGCAGGTCAACCCCCCTGGGCTGGGCTCATCCAAAGTGTCTTAGGTGGAACTTCCTTCTTCTTATCATATCCAAAGGCTCGACCAATCACTGTCCTATCTCTACCCCTGATGGGGTCCCAACAACCATATGATGGGCTCTTCAACCCAATGGAGGTCCGAACTAATCATCTCCCCATGTGTACCAGTCCAATTAGTACCTATCCATTGGGCATGGTCCTGCACATCAAAAACTTCACCCTCCATGGGCTCATTAGTCACAGGGATCATAGCAATGTCAATCACATTTCATCATTAATTTTATCAAATACATGCATAAAATCCCTAATATATCAATCAATAACTAAAAGACCCTACAGAAACCTACAATACAAGGTTGAAAAGAGAGACAAGATACCTTATTGGGCCAACATTCATAAGCAAAGGAAAGTCACCAAGGGGTTTCATTCAAGCCATGTAAAATGAGGTGGTATGGCCAAGGGATGTCTTGACTTAAGGGTAGAGTGAAAATTAGAGGTGCATGGTTTACCTGTGGGCGCCTTTGTAGAAGGTGAGCTATACCCGTCATGGATGCAGATTTTTTCCAAGCCCCTTTGCCTTTATTCTTTCTTTCTTTTTCATTTTCTTCTTTCTTTTTATTTCAAGCACTAACTAGAGGACATTGCCTTGGCGTGGTGACTAGAGCTGCCAGTGTTACCCACAAGAACTTTCACAGAGATGATAAGGATGGCTCGTGATTAGAGCTGCCAGTGTTACCTTCCAGGCCTTTAGCCCCTTCTTCCCACTAGATAAGGTGCAACCCTGCAACATGTCATCCTAATGCCCAGACTAAGAGACAGGGGTAGATGAGTGGGAGACAATATGAAAAATGATTATATGATGGGAGGAAACCACGGCTCTTCAGAAAACCTACCAAGTGACAAACCAAAACCTATGGGTACAGGCTTGCTAAGACACCCCATCAATCCCCTCAAGCATGGTCAAGTGGGTCAATGTAAGATCCAAGTAGTCGTCAGAAACAAAAGGAATTTAATGGATATATCTAAAGGTTATAATGATAAAAAATGATACATACCATGATACCTAGACCAATTACCTCATGGAGCAAGAGTCTTCTCCAATACAAGTCCAAGCTGAAGATGATGGATGCTGTTGTTGCTGACAAGACAAGTCTGATGAAAGAGAAGAAAGATGGGCCCTCTAGGGCCATGCTCAGGGCAATACTGCTCTTGGTACTCCATGTCTAGGACCTGTGGGCCTCGAGACATGATCTCTTAGTTATCCCTAGAAATTGGGGATAACACACAGTAGAAGCGTGGTGAAGATTTCCTATAACATCAAGATGACTACTCAAAATATCAGATCTCATGATGATAGTATAAGTGCCACATGGATATGTTCCATTTCTCAAACTATTATATACTCTATTGTTAATATCTACATGAAGCCTTCATAAGTGTTCCAGACTAAAGTATAAGCATTACATTATCCATGATAAAGTCTAGAAAGGAGAAAATGATTTCTCCAACACATATCTCCACAGATAAGCAGATAAGTAGACATTTTGGTTAAGCTTCTATCCAAGATGAACGAGTTTGCATACTCAAGATGGAGATCGTGGAAACAACTTCCTTCTTATTGGAAAAGGAAGAATTGACTCTCCAAGTTAGGTGAGAACACTGAAAATATTATTTATCTTTGTAATTGAAAAATAGTCCATATTGGACAGATGCTTTCTTATTCGGAAAGAGGATTGAGATTTTTGACAGAGAGTGACTTCCCATTGTAGTTAACATGTGAGGTAGAATGATTGTTGATGTATCATAGACAATGACTTCCCATTATGGTTAACATGGGGAGTGGTCTAGGACATTCATTATTCTTGGCAGTCACTCTGAGTAGTGGTCAAGTAGAATGGTCTGCCTCGCCAGGCAGTCATTCTTTCAAAGTTCACAGTTGTGAGTAGTTTCAAAGAATGGTTCATTTTGGAGGTTGATGCAGGATAGACATTCCTTAGGGTAGACTCATTCTCTCCAGGTTACACTTTGTTTAGTGTCGGAAGAATGGCTCAAGGTGGGGAATGGTCCGGACAGTTATTCCTTAGGGTTATACATTCTCTCCAAGTTACACATTGTTTAGTGTCAGAGGAATGACCTAGGGAGGGGAATAGTCCAGGCTCAACAATCAGGGACAATCATTCCTCAGGGTTTATAAATTCTCTCCAAGGTGAACTTTAATCAGTGTAGGAGGAATGGCCCAGGGTGAGGAATGGTCCAAGCATTTCTTAGGGTTTATACATTCTATCTAGGGTGCACTTTAACTAGTGTAGGAAGAATGTCCCAGGGTGAGAAATGGTCTAAGCTCAGAAATTAGAAATAATCCTTCTTCCTTGTTTGAGAAGAATGGGGAAGATAGCCCATTGTTGATATTCTATATTGAGGGCAAATATTCTTTCATATCTCACAAACGTGAGTGAAAGATTGGCCCAAACAAATCAAGTTTATATCATAACATTGTTTCTATGCAGGTTGCTACCAAATGTTTGTTATGAAGATAGTAGACATAGACTACTATGGTGGATGTGATCCACTATTCATGAGGAAGATATTCTTTTAGAGATCATAGATGTGAGTGAAAGATTAGCCCAAATAATTCAGTAAATATCATAACATTGTTTCTATGCATATTGCTATGAAGACTGTATGACAATAGAGGAGGACTAATAAGCTGGATATGTTCCACTGTTCGCAACCATTATGTTTTTGATCAAGTACTTGTGTGTTACTTGGTGTGGTAGTAAACCACTTGGATTGTAGTTATGTACTACTATGAATAGACACAATTGTTCTCTATCCTTGTTCTAATTGCCTTGAAGACTATCAACAGTTTATTGGAGATAATGATCATTCAGATGGATGATGAACATATATTTTTCCAGACGGAAAATAGTTCAAAGCTCTTACTCCTCTTGTATCACTCTATGGTGAGAGTGACTTATCCAATATCATATCTAATTACTCATATGAAGTATGGTTTCAAGATTTGATGCAACTGATGGTGATGGTGATGCTCATGATCTAGTCATGAAGTAGTCTAGATGACTATATTGATGCTACCGGGTAAATGGTATGTTTTTTTTGTGCTCAAGTCCATTACCTATAAATACCTCTCTAGCTAGGAGGGAGTGTTAATATTATGGTAGCTGCGGGAGGTATTTACCTCCACGTGTGAACCTGACGAGAATAGAAGACTATGGGAAGCAAGAGAAACCCTAATGAGTTAGATAATAACCCTAGAAGCCTTGTCGGCTCAAGAAGATAATTTATATTAGGTTATTAGCCTCCAAGAGAAGAAGTCAACCATAATTAATAATAATATACTGAACAGACACTTATCCAGAAGGAGAAGTTGACCCCAACAAAATTGGCAGAACTACTATAAATAAAGGGCACTAGTTCTCATTTGTGACATCTCAGAATTGCAGTTCCCAGTTTGGTGCACACGTGTGGAGGAGGACTACAGGTGAAGCTGCAGCAACAACTATTTTCAGTGTTGGCTTGGACTATCTATTGGCGAGGGTTTGGACTATCTGATCAACTTTTGTGATGCGCTATCCTTCGGGAAAGGTGTGCTACCCCTTTGTTTGGCTATCTAGCTTAGGTTTGCTCCTGGAGGAATTCTCATTCAAGGTTAAGGTGCTCAGAGGGAGGCTTTGGCCTATGGTTGGGTGACGAGGGTATCATCAATGGTAAAACGAGCACACCATCTTCTATATTCTAACAGAAAGTATTGAAACCATTGATGTCGATGAAAACAATGCTCAACTTTGTTTTATTTTGGACTTCTCAGGCGATTTTAGTCACTTTACTCCTTTTCTGATGCCGAAATGTCCCAATAAGTTTAGGGAAAATTTTATATTGTTGATTCTTTTAATCAAGGTTAGTCCCTTTTAAATTTGACAAGGTTTCTTACATGCCCCATCAAACTTTCTAATAATCAAAACATGAAAACATAAAAGTTGAGCGCCGATGGTATTTTCATACTGAAGTAGAAACAAGCGGTGCAAGGCCCAAGTGGTACCCAAAAAGTAGAAAATAATCCCAGACTTTTGAGGGTGTGTTGAGTGCTCAACACCCGTATGAAACACCCAAGGATACATGAGGACTCTCCATGGAAAAAGTGTTTAAAGGAACTTACATGGAGGATGGAGGATACATGGACGGAGTGTAGTAGGTAGAATAAGCACCCATCTAAGTATTGGCTCCTAAAAGAGAATAACTAGGATTGGATTCATAAGAGGGGAAGTTCCAACCTCATGTCATGAAAGTAGGTTGAGGGACATGGCTCATATCAAATGAAGACGTAGGCATTGGGGCCATGGTGCCCTTGGATCCAATGCTAGGGTTCATATAAATGGACCAGGGAGAGGATTACAAGGGGGAAGGCATATCAATGAGAGAATGACTAGAGGCCCAAGGCATGAACTGAGTACCAAAGTTCTGCATACCATTATAATAAATAGGAGGATTCATCCCCATGAACTGAGTGGGAATCATGGGGTAAGTAGCAGCAAATGAGGGAGCCATAGGGACTCAACTATCCATAATGAGGGCCCAGTATAGGCTCTTTAGGCCAACTAGTAAGCAAAGAGCACACCAAAAGTGAAATGACCAATATGTATGCAAATGGGGTAAAGTGGTTGAGTAGCCTCCCTCCCTAAAGAAGGTATGTATTGTCCAAGAAGAACCTGAGACTCCTTGCTAAAGATCAGAGGTAATAGAATCACTTATAGGGGCCCTCATGGGCTTTACAACCAGTCGGTCAGATCCCCTTGGAGAGGTAATCCTCCATAAAGGCTGTGTGTTTTCCGACCCCTATTTGACCCAGGGTACCAACAAAATAACCCCTGCAAGTAACCTATGAGATACCTAAGTCAAGCAACTAATAAACCACTATATCACCAATGCATAGGTGAGTAGTCATAAATCCGGATCACCATATGGGCATGGTAGAAAATCCCAAAACCTTGAACATATTACCTCTCATGGAGGTATGCGCACTAGCAAGATCTCCAAATACAAATAAATCCACAAAAATATCTTTGATGCTAGGTGAGTATCCGGGGGATATCCCTTCAACTAACTTTGCTCGACCTCATGATTAACTCTGGTGTGAGTGGAGCCTCATGATCTTACCAATTATACAATGGACTTCTCAACTCCCTTTCTCAGACACATATGTTGATTTAATTTCCTTGGAGAAGTTTACTCACAAAATCCTATTCCAAGGCACTAAATCCTAGGCTAGTTTGTGCACCCTAGAAAATAAAATCTTTACTAATAAATTTTAAATTATAGCGTTGATTTTATGCCCATGATTACTCAAAAAGGTATGGCGATGAAACTCATGGTGTTATAACTCTGCAAAAATTAAATATGAAAATAATGCAAAGTCTAACTTTAACTTTTAATGTATGATATGCTTCTAAAAACGATGCAATTTTCAAATTCAACTCTGCGATTCAGAGGTAAAAAATGCAATCTTTCACTGTATTCACTAAGCTAATAATAAAAACTCAAAAGACAAAAGATGCCAAGGAATGCAAAATGCCTATTTTTTTTGTATTTTCAATATATTGAAACTGAAAATGCATGGATTGAAAAGTAAATTGATATATATCCCTACTGTATATAAAATAGAGATATCTCAAGCAATGAAACACCCATCCCAATGTACAAGGACAATAAAAATGAAAAGATGAAGAGAAAAACTTTTCCCAAAAATTCAATCAAAAGAGGGTTTCCTGTCATCCCACAAGTACTCACCAGGCACTACACAGACCTAAGAAGGCTCAACAAGCATCAAGTCCCACCTAGAAAACACCATACCAAGAAAACAGGCAAGGAAAATGTTGTATGTGACTGTTTGGGAAAACAAAACATATATACGCACCTTGCAGTGAGACAACCTGTGTGTATACGCGACTGTAAAGAAAAAAAGATGCGTATATGCTTTGAAACAAGGCCAGGCACGAGAGAAAGGATAAAAACTCAGACCCAGAGTGAACAAGACATGTCAAGAAATGATACGACAAGAACCACAATAGAAACAAGATAAATCTAAGGAGAAAAGTACTTCAAACTCTAATAAAGAAGATTCATCCCCAGTATGGTCATCAATTCTGTTATGAGGAAAATCTCTCTATGGCTAGAGTGAACCACAACAGACAAGTATGACTATAGAAACCAACTAAATTCCAGCATATTCTATATAAACTAATGTGTAAGAGAAGTAAGAAAGAGGCTTACCTTGTCCAAATGTTTGGTGATGTCCACCATTGATCACTTTGACCCAAAGCTTTATACCTACAACAAGTTCTCAACAAACAAGAGGAGAAGGCATATAGTGATGATATAATAGGTTAACACATTAGATAGTATAATCCATCAACATACAAAACAAACATGCCCATGGATCATAACACATATATTTGCAAGATATCAATTGGACAGGAAAGGAGTATTTCTATTCATAAATGATCATCAGAAGTGAAAACATTACAGACTTCTATGTCAGCATGGTTCGGAACCAAGAACCTGAGTTCCTTCCAATTGGGCCTCCACCACTTCAATCCTCCACCAAAGGCAATCTCATATAAGGGAGAAAAAGAGGTTCTCCCTCAATATGGGAAGCTCTTGGGGATTGAACACTGTGTTCAGACTTAAAGGACAAAGGGATGCAGACTCAATAATGAAGTAATAATTTCTCCAGAGTAACTTTTCTTTCAAAGTTGATTTCTCCCCTCCTTTCCATAGATCGGAATTGGCTTCTTTATAGCCTTCAAAATTAAACTGAAGGGCCCAGTCGGAATGTTTCTAGTATATGGAAGGCCAAGGATCAAATATTTCTTGTCGTGACATTGAAACCCGACATTTAATTTTTATTTTTTGGCACAAATCCCGATGTACGTGGGATGTAGTGGAGAAGCTAGCATATATTCTTGTTGTATAGCTTTCAAGGTGCATACAAGTGGAAACATATTTGTTTTTGTCTCTATATTTATCAATCAGAGAATGTAAGTCTGCATGGGGGAATGGAATAAGGCTCTCTCTACAAAATTGCATAGGGTGAGGCAAATCTTTCTATAACATAACTGCACCTAACATGTCTTCTTTAACTATTAATATTGGTGGAATTTATGTCTCCACGAGAAGATACTTTTCTTCTTTCTATAAGTGGATCGGCTTTGTTGATGGCTTTATTGGTGGTGTGTAATCCCTTGGAAAGTTGGATGAACTCGACTCTGTAATTGATGCTCCTGGAATCTCTTCCTGTACTGGTATTGTTGGTGGCTTACTCCTTTGTTTAGTTGGTGCTAATGTTGATACCATTACCGCATTGGGTGGTGCATTGTTATCTACAAATCTTATTTTCAACTAACTTCTTCGGCTATGTTCTACTTTCACTTGAATCTATGCTCTCTACTTTCGTTGTTCTCTATAGAAATTCAAATGACAACAAATTTTTCCCATTCGAACCTTCAACTTCTTTTATCCCTTGGTTTCCAGTTTTTTCTAAACTCATTCACTCCTGAACTTACAGTCTAATACACTTTCCTTAGCATTCATTACTTTCCTTAATGCTTCATTAAATTCATATCTTTGGAAAATTGTACATTAGATTCTCCAACCTGTCGAAATATTCTTGTCGATCATCATTTATGGATACACGGTGCCACTACTTCGTCATCATGTTCACTCTTTATTGCATGTCCCTTCATGGATATTCTTAAATTATTTTCCTTATTTCTTCATATGCCTATGTCACATTCCAACATTCCTTCTTGCACACACATCCTCCATGTTTATCGTGGCATTTGATGGATTAACTATTTGAACAATACTTATATGCTTCCTTCCAACTTTATGTCTCTTACTTCAAACACTTTTTATTATTTTCCATTTTCTTTCTATCATACACTATAATACAAGTTATATGGTACATATTCTATGTAGTTCAGACTAGTGCGTGGAAGCATGACTATCCTTATGGATTTTAGAAAGCACCATACTGAATACCAATTTTTGTACAATGCTTCCATCTTGCATTCAACCATCAGATTATCAGTATTTCCTTTACATTATAATTTCATTGCAATATGTACCAAAACCTTACAATGTGATCTTAGAATTTTCTACACTTAACAGTTCAATCACAACTATCAAACAATTTATTAAATAGAATGAATTATCATTCTTTGCATAGGAATTTTCAAAAATTATACTTTCCTTTTCCTAGCAATTATTACTCTTTTTCATGAACAAAAATTTCATGCAGTCAATGCTCATGTGACTACTTGACTTGCAACTTTCATGTTGCAATGTCTAACAGCTCCTGAAATTTTATCAACTCCATGAGTTAGTAATAGTTGTAACATTTCAACTATTAATATAATTATTTCCATTAAATAACATATATGCATGCATTCACAAAATTAATTTAAGTATAACAATTCTATCATGCATAAGTGAAAATCTACCGCTTACTATGCATGAGTGTGATTTCCAATGCATATCTATCCATTGCATTTTTCTATTGATTTTTGTAATGCTCTATATCTAAGTCATGTATCTCACTGTTGGTAAATTGAAAATCTAACCAATTCCTTGACACATTCTCCATACACTTCCTGTTTTCTTCTCAATTATTTGGATGCCTTCCTTTTTGACCCAAAACTACACCAAGAATATAATTATGTGGTGTTCATTAGTGTTAGCAAAAATGTTGGACTCCAAATATTATTTAGAAGTAGGAATTTCATTGGATATTTTTGTGGTACATATCCTTTCCATAACCAACCATGTCATGATCTCATACATGACTAGATTTTCTAGCATCCATTCCTATAACAGGTTCATACCTTTAATTTCCTTGGTTATTATCTCATAACCAATTAACATGACATGTCGCTATATCAATGTATGCATTCAAAAGATAAAAACATTTTATAATTATTACAGGACTCCAACCTTTAACACACCCAATGGTATTTTATTCACATCAATATATTCAACTAATACAATAATGTGATTTTATAAAATAAAACTGGCTGAGGAAATTGTTACCTAAATTCCTTTTGTCAATTATGCAATACGAGTACATAAAACTCATACATGCATATTTTCCATTAAATGAATTTAACGTTACTTGGATAGCTGATAGCAATAGAATCTCCCATGCTTCTATTATAAGACTTATAATCCACTCTTTAGCTTTATGTTGTTTCCTTCTATATGCAACAACATTAGTAGCGACACTTGCAAACATGCAAGAATTCTCTCTTTCCTGGTACAACAACCACCATTAGAAGCTTTCATATTAATATATATTCAACAATAGACTAATCCTAGTCTTATTATTTTATACATGTATATTAACAAATTGGAATTCATCAATTCATATTTGTATGTAATAATAATTCATCATTAGCATGCTCCTAAATGAATTTGCATGTCAATTTCTTGTACTATGTATGGTTGTCCAACAAGCCATAACATAATTGCTGCTATAGTAATTGCAACAAATTTTTTCTCCATGTATCACTTTTCTTTGTTGTTCCTAGAAGTCTTCAATTCTCCCCAGATTTGTGAATATTCTTGCGTTCTTACAAAAGAAAACAATGTTCTTGATTTTTCTATATCTTGAGTACTTTTCCATCCCAACCTATCTTATTTTCTTTGCACACTTGTATCCATATATTATGATGATATTAATTTTCAGCATTCCACTATTACTTGGATGCCCCTGATCCAACTCCTACATGACCAAATTACATTTTCAACCATCCTCTCTAATTAACCTTCGATATTTAACACCAATTTCTTTATTGAAAAAAATTGATTCAGCCTTTTCTTGACTAAACATATCAGCACTTGGATTTTCTTAATGAACCATTACTTTCTCTTGTCCTGACCCATCTGATTTCAACCTGATTTGTATAATCAACTTCAATGATGCCATATTGATGCACCTATTACTTCTTCTCCATGTTTGAATCATTTTGGATTAACATCCCAACATAACATGTCAATGCATCCATCTCTTGGGAATGCAATCAACAGTCCTTCCCATTGTTTTCACAATTCCTTGAATGTTGTAGAAGACTATGTATAACTTGGTATCCATCTATTAGTACCTTTAAACTATATTAATTTAATCATGAACTCCATCCAGTCTCTAATAGATTTATATTTGAGTAATTCATATGATAGGAGTTTTATTGCATCATTCTAAATCCAATCTTTCCACAACATATTGTTTTATGCCTCAACTGATACTCCTTACTTATGTGCACCTTCATTTTTTTACCCTTGAAGTGATTCCCTTCATACCATGCTTCCATTGTGCACTATGATAACCATAAGGGAAGAATTACTCTATAATTGCATAGATAATCCTTGGAAATGATGCACTCTTTATCCATATGCAAACCTCTCTCTTTATCTAATTACTATCATTCTGATTGTCAATTACTTTTATAATAGATATTACTCCAATGTATTGCTTAATATGTATATTGGTTTCTTTGGGAGTGAATGTACTTTCACTATTTCATTCACTACAGGATCTAATCCTTTGCCCATATTTCATTGAGTACTTGAATAACATGAGTGGACTTCCTGTAGTGTTTTCCCAAGACTTTATGGCTGCACCTAGATTCATACCTTAACATTTTGTAGTCTTGGATTTTGATCATCTTATGAAAGATTTTTTTCATAGCACTCTTTCCCTGAGTACCTCTTGTTATCGCACAGTTTGTATGAAGGGTTTAGGTAGCTTGAGTCAAGGCTTCAAACTAGCGTAACTGGAGCTTCCCCACCCACTGTCACCTCAATGGGGAGCTCTTTCTATTTAGGATGGCTAGTCCAAGGGAGACGTCCCTAGTAATATGGGTTTATGAAAGGGACAAAAGGCTAATGGATCAAGATAAGAATTTCCTTTCATAGATTACTGCCAAGAAATATAGTCAAAGGAAGAAGAATCCCACTGGAAGGCACCTGTTTGCGAGACAAGACAAATAAAACTAGAATATGTGCTGCAGTGGTTAGTACTTCAAGGCATCAATGACTATCTAAAATATATGCGAGAAATGATCAAATGTAATCATTGACGAAGTCAATGATTACTAAACAAATACAATGACTTATATTACTTCCTCAATAAATACATAAGAGATATGAGCATTCAATGTATAAGATAAAAACCTTGTATTATGTCACAAATGCAATTCATATCATAAATCTGCTCATACATACATAATGTTGCTGTGTCACAATTGCAGAAATAGGTGACGTTAGCCCTAGATTTAGGTCAAATTTAGAGACAATGAGAAGGACGTTTTGTCAACTTAGCTTATGGAAACAACCAACAACTCAATGTCTATCACCTAGATGACAAAAAGACTCAACGTTTTACAGTAGACAAGAGTTCAAAAATGTGACGTCATCTAGGGTTTTAGGGTTAGTTTTATAGGTGAAGAAGTGGACATTTTGTCAAAATAAACCAATGAAAAGACTCAACACTTCTATGGCTATCAAGGAATGTCTTAGCCGCAAATTTTAGACCAATCGATAGTTCAAAGAGGCCAAGACGTCATCATCTAAACTAGGTTTAGTGAGACTTTAGGGTTAGACGCTAGGTTAGTTAGGGTTTCAACAAAAAAGGAGATTGAGAAAGTATTTAAGCACAAAACCTCAACGTTATACTTCTAGACTAGTGCCTTGGGTTAATGGAGTCAATTGGAGTGAAACTAATGGCTTGGAGAAGTTTAAACCTAAGGACAAGAGGGTTAGATCTAATAGTGCTGCTATGGCAGGGCCACTAGGTCAAAACCCTAAGAAGAGAAGGCTTACTTAGGTGTAGCTAAGGCTAGGCCTAAGGCTTCTTATTCTTTCCTTAAGACTCTTTTGGAAAAACGGCTAGCTTGTAAACACAAATCTATGGCTGAAAAGTGTTGTTCAAGGACAAGGATTTTCAAAACCCTAGAATTAAACCCTAGGTGTAAAGTAAATTAGGCCTAGGATGCCTTCTTTCTTCAATTTATGTTCAAAACTAACTCAAGAAAAGAGCATGGCTAGTGTATCTATGGCTAGGCTAAACCTTCTCTAATCAAATGGCTATAAGCTTTTACCATGGGGACATGAAGCCACAACCTACTTGTGTGTTGGCTCCCTAGGGTTTTAAAGATTAAGCAAATAATAACAAAGTAATTATGCATGCAAGATATTTAATCAACAACCATTCATTCAAGAAGTTTTGATGAGAAAACACTTACAAATTCATGAAGAAGCATAATCATACCCTAGTTGTAAACCTTCCAATGATAAATAGCACCATATGCCAAAATATAATCCTCCAAGAAGTTGCGCCTCACTCCAAAAAGACAAGAATAACCAAGACAAGAGCTAAATAAGTCACTCTCACAAGAGAGCAAGTTGTGTTATGTTCAAATGAGGGTAAAACATCCTCAATCTATATGATTCTCATGACCTTTAATTAAAATTTGGTCATTAAAAACAACCGACAAGGTTGACTTTACATTATTCAATTATTTGTCACATTACATGCTAAAAATGCCAAAAAATGAGCAGAAAATGGAGACGTCAAGCCCCTATAGGGGAGACGTTGGCCCTTTTAGGGATTAATCATCATCCAGAAAGACAAACGTTGGCCCCCTTGGGGCTCCTTCAACCTACTATGTGTGACCAGAAGGCCCAACACACTACTATCTGCTCCAGAAAATGTCCAACTAGTCCTAGGTGGCGTCCTATCCATCAAGGCCATCGTCCCATCTGCAAGGGGCTGATCCCCATAGGCCAAGTCTCTGCCAAAACGTTACTCTATCCCGCCTCTTCCATCCCAGCAACCATCTGATGGTCTCTTCAGCCCCATGGATGTCTGAGCTAATCATCTCCCCATGTGCACCGATCCTCTGGTACCTGTCCACCGAGCATGGTCCTACACATCAAAGACTACGCCCTCCATGGGCTCATCAGTCCTAGACATCATAGCAATGTAAATCATATCTCATCATTAAATTTATCAAACATATGCATGAAATCCGTAACAAATAATCTAAGAGCTCAAAGACATTACACAGACCCACTATACAAAGCTAAGGAAACCAAAAGGACAACCTATTGGGCTAGTACCCACAAAAAATGGTAAGTTTCCTCAAAGGATCATTCAAGCCATGTGTAATGAGATGATATGGTTTTAGGGATGTCCAGTCATAGTTAGACCAAGGGCTGGTGTTGTCTGTGGGTGCCTTTGTAGGAGGCGAGTTGTACCCATCATGGATGCATTTTTTCCAAGCCCCTTTTTTCCTTATCTTTCTTTTATTGCTTTTTTACTACAAGCCTTGACGAAGAGGAAACTGCCTTGGCTTGGTGGCCAGAGCTGACAGCATTACCCACTAGTATCTTCGCAGAAATGAGAAGGCTGGCTCATGATGAGATCCCCTTTCCTTTGGCCATGCAACCAAAGGTCACTTCCCTGGTTTGGTGACCAGATAGTGGCAATGTCATACTGCTAAATACTTATGAACATAATGGGCTGGCTCGTGATGAGACCTCCCATCCTCTTGGTTAGGTCTTGCATTTATTTATTTAATCATTTTTTCTTAGGGTCCCTTAGTTTCTTATCGAGAGGCCTTTTATCGCCTTCTCGGGGATCCCCTGGGCGAAGCATCTCTAGGTCTTTCATTTTCCTATGGCTTTTATATTTTACCAGCTGCTTTTACCCCCTGGGCCTTTAGCCCCTTCTTCCCACAAGACAAGATGTACCCTGGAAGGTCATCCTAATGACCAGACTAGGGGAATGGGATGGATGAGAGGGATATAAGATGAAAAAGTGATAAGATGGTGGGAGCAGACGATGGCTCTGCAAACCCCCTCTGGTGGCTAACCAAAACCCATGAATACCAGCTTGCTAAGTTACCCCATCAATCACCCCAACAATGGTCAAGTGGATTAGTGTAAGATCCAAGCAATCATCCGAAATGAAAGGAACCTGATGCATATATAAGAAGGTTATAATGATCAAATATGACACATACCATGATACCTTGGACC
Organism: Picea engelmannii; assembly: GCA_009831015.1. Taxonomy (NCBI): domain Eukaryota; kingdom Viridiplantae; phylum Streptophyta; class Pinopsida; order Pinales; family Pinaceae; genus Picea; species Picea engelmannii. The sequence goes on from ML788257.1 coordinate 414,336, forward strand.
AATTACCTCATGGAGCAAGAGTCCTCTCTGATGCAAGCCCAGGCCGGTAGTGATGGAAGCTGGTACTGCTGACAGGACAAGTCTGGCTGAGAAGAAGAACGATGGGCCCTCCAGGGCCATGCTCAAGTCGATCTCTGCTCTTGGTACTCCATGTCTAGGACCATGCGGGCCTCGAGACATGATCTCCTAGTTATCCCTAGATATTGGGGATAACACCTCTACTTATATTTAACTAAATTTCAACCTTCTCACCTGTTATGAACTAAATGTTGGTAACTCTGCAAAATTTGCAGCCAACAAAATTTGTTAGGCTAAATAATTTAACAATTTTATGAAATCATGTACAATTTTGTTCCAATAATGCATCATAATTCCTTCTTATGATCTCTTGTAAAAATTAACTACCCAAGTCGATTTTCTGGGTGAATACTTAGACTTCCCTATCCAAGACCTTTCCAATGACTACTACCTTTCTCAATTCTTAGTCTTGAGCAGAAATTTATGATCAATTGAAAATTTCCCATAACTTCTCGTGTTCACACTTCAACTAGGTGAAAATATGAACCGTAATTATAAATTTTTGCACCTCTTCCATTGTATTTTTGGTAGGATACCAATTTGGTTTCTTCATATATATATTTTGGACAGTCTGTCGAAGTTTCACTTCTTTCTGGGTTTTGGACTGCTAATTAGAGCCTGCTGAAGTTCTAGGCCAATTAGTGTTTTTGGCCTTGAATGATACAGGTACCTTCTATGTCATATTAAACATTTTTAACATGCCTAAAGTTTCAATACAGTTCCATGAATGTGTTATATGGTACAATATCTTTCATGATGGTCTCAGTCAAAGTTTTGTGCTGCAAACCCCCACCATTCCTAGGGGCTCGCACAACCTCCTGGTCTTAGGATCTTCTTCTAGAGTTGAATTAGCTCTCGGATCCATGTTGGATCCTCTCTTAATGTATAGATGATTTTAGGGGTGAAATTTCGCCAGTGGGCGAAATTTGAGGCCCTAAAATTTCAAGTGGGCGAATTTTTATAATATAATGATTTCTGAAATTTATGAAGTTTAGCCCAAAAAATATATTTAATGGATAAATACTTAACCTCTTTGCCAATAGTATTTTTAATTTTTTTATTTCATTGGAATATTTTTCCCTCTACCCTTTGCAATTCGAGTCTACATTCACTTATAAGAATTTGACCCTCTACATTTCAAATACACATTTGCCCAGCAAAATTCAATCGTTTGTGCTTCAAATCGACATTCACCTAAGAAAAATTGGGAAATTTAGTGTGGGGAATGCAGTTTTCCCTCCTAAATTTTTCACGAAATGTAATGATGTTGTTTGTCGTTTCGAAAATAACAAGAAAATTCTAGTTCGCCCTTCAAATTTTTTGTAGGTCGCAAAGTTCTCCTTGGTGAGTTTTCTATGTGAAGTTTTCATTTCCAAAATTCCTTGAGCAGAGTTTTCATGTGTTTATATGATATTATTTGATGGCATAGGACATATTGTAGGGTTTCTTTAGTTTTTTTTCCATTTTTTTTTTATGTTATTTGATGATCAGGGGATCAAATTTTGCTCAAATTTCAAAGTGCTCGGAATGCAACGAAAATGATGTCATGACATCTGTCTCGTCTTCCTGATTCCGGCGGTATATTTACTTTGTCAAATGGACTCCGTATGGAGAAGATATCGCGATCTGTTCGTCAAGCCAAACAGGAAAAAAACAATTTGATGCTGAGTGTACCAGTCCGTACAGTCCGTACAGTCTGACGTGGCAGGACCGTATAGACCATACGACCGTACAATGATGATGTGGTAGATGTTGATTGATTGGCAATTGTCGAATCTGGGAGTGACACATGTATTTTGGTGGCTAATGGTAGGAGGACACGTGGCCCAATCCATGGGCGCCACGTGTCACTCATTATTTGGGTGTGGTTGTTATGTAAAAATGTTTGGAGTCCGTGGGGTTCAACCCCCGGACCTCCCACACTGCATAGTCTTAACAAACTCCAACCAACTGTTGGGTTACGCCATGTGCCTTGTTATATATGTCAACGCATATATATTTATGTTTGATTGATTGTTTAAATGGAAAGGGGGGTTAGGACGGGGCTAAGCCCCGACCCGTGGCCCTATTATATAAACATACGACCATATTAATATGTATGCGCGCGGTTGTTGGTGCATGAGGTTTGATATAGCCCACGGATTTTGCTATTGGCATATGACCCTAATCTGGAGCGCGGGAGGTTACATCCGTTACAACGACTTAACCACTTATTTTCCAAGCATACGGTTTTATGCGCCATACGCCCAGGTGCCGATACGGTTAGGGGCTGGCGCACCCTTAACAGTTCTATGGTTTGCACCATTGGCATGGTTGTGCTCAATTTTGGGTTTTTACGCCATATAATGCGTGTGAGCCAGGTTCAATCAGAAAGGGTGCGTTTTGTAGATTCAGAGACAACAAAGTTTGAAGAGGGAGACTTCCAGGAGGCCTAACTTCTTCATTTTTCGACTGATTGAGGTGCTGAAAGAGCCCAAACAGGGGTTTTTGGACGCTCTGAAGCCATTGGAGCAGTCGGTTTGTCAGTTTGAGCACTATCAGACATGTTTTTGAGAACTTTTGAGCAATTAATAATAATGATCCATTGGAAGCTGGACCAGGAGATGTAGCCCATGAGAGGGGTGAACTCCTTTATCAATTGTTGTGCTTATGTGTTTATGTTCAATGATTATGCTATTGTCTATGTGTATTTTGCATAAGTAATCCTTAAATCTATGTGTTGCAAACTGATCCATTTGCTTTAAACACATAACATTCACTTGCAATAATTTTCAAGTTTTTCAAGTCTTCTTCATTTTTAGATCATTTGAAATCTTTAACACTTATGGGTTTTTTCAAATCAAGTTTTCATTAAAAGGTAATGATCTGTAGGGTTTCATATCTATGCGTTCCTAGAGTAGAATGTAAATCAAAATCAAAGTTGTAAGAACTAGAAATGAGACTTGGACCAAGACTAGAACTGATCAAGAGTCAAATCGATAGGGAACTGAAACTGGCTTGTGAACTGGTTTACTATTAAATACACAAATATGAAAAATTTAATTGTTTCAAGGTTTGGGAGGGAGTGGGGAGGGTTTTTTTTTTGTTTGAAGTTGTTTTGAATGAGTCTGAAATAGTTAATATGGTTCAACCATTGGTTTGGGGGTTAGTTAAGGGTCTGGACCAGTGGGTTCGGGTTCATACTGTTTATTTGTGATAACATTTCTCCCAACTAATTCTCTATCAATATGTTCGTAGAATAGATATGTTTGGATGTAACTCCCTATGAAGTGTTACCAACATAGTATGTAACTACTACAATGAATGAGTGCATGAAATGGTCTCGAAGTGAGTGTGTCCTCTCTCCAAGACATTATACATTTCAATTGGTGTTAAAATTATCTTTAAAAGAGTGTTCCTCCATGTCTACCTCTAATAGAAATGTAACTCCTCCAATGAAGTGCCCTGTCTCCTAGGCATCAAATTTTGATGTAAATGCCAAAAATAGCATGAAAGAAATGGGCCCTATGAAAGTAAGGGCTACAAGTTTTGTTCCTATCCCTTATCTGGTATATATCCTCCATGACAACATACTTCTCATAACATGTTCTGCATTCTACTGACTACATTCTCTTCTTTTCCTCTCCCATATAGTTCTCTCAGGTTTCATAGATCTCTTAGAGATGACATTCTTGTTTCTTGGATAATCCATTTAATTCATTGCTTTGTGATTTCTTAACTCTTACATTCCATCTCTTTTGAATTACTGTAGTGCAGTTGAGCGCCAATGAGTTGCTACATGACTCCACTTTACTTATCAAGAACTTTTTTAAACCATGTTTCAAATTAAATTGTTGATCAAAGTACATGCATTAAGTGCATTGGATATGGACAACATCACAGACCCATGTAATCCCTTTCCTTTATATGGATGTAAGCTATATACATGAGTTTTACAAGCTCAAAGACACCTATTTAAAATCTCCATAAAAATATGGGTCACTTGTCAAATATAAAAATTCAAATATACAACCTAATATGGATATAGGCTATATACATGAGGTTTCCAAGATTAAGGATACCTATTTAGCATTCACATAAAAATATGGGCCACTTGTCAAATATTAGAATTCAAATGTATAGCCTAAAACTTGGATACTTATTTAGAATTCATGGGAAAAAATGGACCATTGGTCAAATATTAGAATGCAAATATACAACCTGAAGTTTGGATGCCGTATTTAGAATTCACATAAATAAATGGTCCACTTGTCAAATATTAGATTTGAAATATAGAGCCTAAATCTTGGAAACATTAAAGTGAATACAAGCATTACACTTGCATGAGTCTGTGTTAGTACATGAACTGAGAAAGAGGGCTTAACTGGAATGAATTTGGCTAGGTTTCAGGTACAAATCTAATGATCATTTGAGAGTTTATATTACTAATGCTAAGAAGCAGTGATGGGAAGTTCAAAAAGAGATAGTATGCCTAGATATGATGGGATGAATAATAACAACATTGATACTGATAAAGATGAAGAGGATTTTAAGGACCATCTCCATGAATTGTTGTTTACTTACTCTAACAATCCATTCAACTTTGCAATCACAAGGTGTTCAAGTGGAGAAACTCTCATTAATTCAACTGCAATTTATAACAATGGAAATTTATTTGGAAATATGGTGTTTGAAGGTCAATATTGCCATTCCATTGGCTGCTTCTCTATATGGAATGGGAGAGAGCACTAGGACCATATTTCATCTCAACAGGAATGAGAGATATATGCTATGGAATATAGACATCAACAATGTGAATATATATGTGGATCAATATGGGTATCATCCATTTTATATGGATGTG
>ML788257.1:444920-473210 GCA_009831015.1 Picea engelmannii
CCCAATTATTATACATATAAATTTAGTGGGGGTTCTTAAAATCACCACTGCTTGTCTCTTCTTTCACATTCTTGTCTTCAATTGGCAACAACATATGTGTCCTACCATTTTTCTCCAAGGTGTATGTGTTCTTTATTCCATCATGAACAACATTTTTGTCATATTGCCACGGTCTCCCCAACAAAAGATGACAGACATCCATGGGAATAACATCACATAATATTTCATCTTTGTAACCCCCTATATTAAATTCAACTAAACATTGTTTAGTGATTGTTACCTAATGTCCTTTTGCAACCACGAGACTTTTTATGGGCTTGGATGTGCAACTGTCTCCAATTCCAGCTTCTCCACCATCTTTGTGGATACTAGATTATCTATGCTTCCACTGTCCACTATTACCTTGCATAACCTATCCTTGGTCTTGCAAGCAGTTCTAAACAAATTGTTTCTCTGGGCTGTATTCTTCACCTCTTTCTCTAGCTTCAAGAGAATTTTTCTCATCATTAAGGATCTTCCACCTTATGCATCTTCTGCCTCAACATTTCACCTTTGCGCCTTTGAAATGTGAGCTTCTCTTTGATCCCTTTTTCTATCATGAAATTCAAAATATTTGTGTCCGATCCTTCCATAGACAAAACACTTTGTCTCACCTCGTCTACCTCTTCCTCTTCCTCTTGCTCACGGAAAAGTGTTCTTATCGACATGTTGTCTTCCCTATGAAATTCCTTTTCTTTCAAGGTGATTATGAGGTTTCTTATCATCATCCTTGGGCTTATGCACTTTGTCTTGGGAAACTACCTTGCCTCTTCTTTGACTTCTACCTCTACCCCTTTGACCTTGCTTCCAGGCCAATTCTTCTTCTGCCTTCAGAGCAATCTGATAAGAATCTTCTACATTTTTAATCATCACCATGCTCATCTCATCCTGAATTTCATATCTCAGACCATTCATGTATCTGGTGACCTTTTTGTCATCACTCTCGCAAAGACCAGCTCTAGTGTTTTTCTTGTAGAACTCTTCAGTGTATTCCTTCATTGTATCCCTTTCTGTCTCAAATTCCACATTCTTTGAAACATATTGTTTTGGTAGTCTCTAGGTATAAACTTGGTTTTCATTTTTGCAACCATCCTATCCCATATTTTGATTCTTTTCTTTCCTTTGCAACGCTTGTCATCCTGCAGTTCATCCCACCACAGTGCTACATGTCCTTTCAGTCTAGTGACAACATGTTTTACTTTCTTATCTTCCTCAACATCCTCATATTCAAAGTATTTATCTAGAGATATAAATCAATCTAGCATCTCCTCAACTTATATGTTTCCTTCATACATCGAAATATCCATATTTTCTCTGGTACCTATCCTTGCAAAAACTTTGAATTGACGTTCTTATGTAGCATCTTCGACTACGACTTCTTCTTCTTCTCCGAACTCATTTTTTCTTTCAGCTTCACTAACATCTCCAGCATCAATTATTCATCTCTGTGTTGTCTCCAAATCATCTAATTGAGCACATAGTTCTCTCATTTCCCTTTCCACAGCTGGATCGAGCATTGTTCTATCTTAATGTCTTCTTGGAGGCATTGTTCAAATATTTTTCTCGTAGAATTGAAATCACAACTTGCCTTCTATTCTCTCCTGCTTACAGAAAACAATGATTGTAAGCTCTGATACCACCTGACGCAACACCCCTACCTCAGCAGGTTCTTCTCAACCTCCCGGTCTAAGGATTTTTCTTAACCTCCCCTTCAAGTCTGATTGACTCTTTGATTCCCAACATGAATATTCGACACACACAAGTGTTTACCCACAATTCCTTCTTAGGGGTTACACCTGTGCGAACAAGCACTAAGCACCAACTCTTACCCACATGACCAACTAATATGACCACAGCCTTTGCCCGAAAAGGTATTTCGGGGTTCCCGACTTCGCGATCCTGATGTGACCTCCTCTGATTCCTTTAGAATCCCCAAAACCTGAAATGGGCTAACAGTTCACTAGCTCCTCTGATTCCTTTAGAATCCCCAAAACCTGAAATGGGCTAACGGTTCACTAGCTCCTCCCTTGAATTCACTTGGTGTGACCTTTGACTCAAACCTAGCGTGAAATATTCCGCACCTCGGGATTTCGCGTATCGGCGATTTGCAATGTAACAACTCCCTTGAGTTGATAGTCGAAATTGCGATGACTTATCACCACAAATCAACGACTCTGATCTTCTCATGATGTGATAGTTTTGATTCTATTGGGACTTCGAGAATTGGGAGTTCACAACTCTTGACTCTGAGTCACAACTTTCTCCACGCCCTAAATTTCAAAATGACGAAATTCAAGCACAATATCAACGACTCTTGTCGATCCAGATCTGATGGCTAATTTACCTCCTGAGATTACGAGTGCTAAAAGACACTCACCCTTAACCCTTCTTCTGATATAAAAGATCCAACGGTCCATGGAACTTTGGTGATTCTCCCTCTGAGAATTTCAACCATCCGTTCAGACTTCTCAAATACTTATGCCTGAATACTTGGCGTCTTTTCCTTATGAATGTATCTCTCTGTGAGGTGACTCCATACCTCTCCCTTCCTTCAAAATTCTTCCAAGTCCCTATCCTTCCTGATCTTTGTTCTGCTATAAACTGAAGGGTTCAAAAGGATTCATGTGTGCACTCCTTGCAGAATTCACAATAACCTCTGGTCATTTAACACTTCCAACTCTGTGCACTCCCTTGCAACAACAATTCTTCAACCTCCCTCCTTGGTTGGAAAAGTCTAAGACTTCAACCGGCCTGCACACGCCTTGCATGACTCTTGTGTTGTACTTGCACTCTTGCTGGTATAAGAACAATGATATCCCTCCTGAGATTTTCTGAGATAAAACTCAGAATCTCGTCAACACACTCCTTGCAGACTCTCTCTCTATCTGCACTCCTTGTAGGAATTCTCAGGAAGAGAAACAATTGAAACTTATACTTCCCCTCTCATAGACTTCATATATTCAACATAAAATCAAGAGCATACACACACATACATTGAAAAAAATGCATAACAAAGAATATAAACAGACTGTAAAAATACCATTCAATAGATGTAAATAGTAACCATGACAACACCATGAAATGAAATTAAAGCATTCATATATTAATTCTAGTTCTCCTCTACATGGATTAAATAGCAATAGTTATCTGCTTATACAAATCTAGAGTCTCTATTCTTCTGCTCTCCTATTCTCTTTCTCTACAACTTACCATTACAATGAGAACTATATTCTCATACAATACATGTGAGGGAGATTTATAGAGTTTTCCATCCTGCACTATAAGCTATCTAATCAAAATTAAAAGATACAACTACTTTACATTTATTAAAATTAAATGCCTCCATATCCAACAGATGAGAGAAACGCTCAAGATCTGTTTTACAATCTTCAAAACATAAATGCAAATACATCCTCCCAAATATTAAATTAATTCTTTATTTTAAATTCAAAATATTTTCAAAATGTGTACTAGTGCATTTCCATCTATCCCTTTCTTTCACGCTTGCTTTGTTGGCTTGCTTATGATGCTCTTGCATCAAAAATTCTAAATTTGAATTGATGATAACATCTCAATTTTTTTTGTATACATGTGATATAGGTGAGATAAAAATGATTTGTTTAGGGAGGATAGATGAAGGCTCTTAAAGCTGGAAAGCATGAAAAAGGATATTGTTGAGAGATGAGAACCCTGTGGTAATCAATTATCTCCCTAAAATATGTTTTTTTGTGGTAGCACAAGCTAGAGGGATGCCTCGGCAGAGCGATTCAAATGGATGCCTCGACTGTAAGACTCGATGAAGTCTCTTGAATTATTCTTGTGCGAGAAAGCCTTGGAAAGGAAAGATGCATCACCAGAGGGACTGTATAGTAGATAAGGGGATGCTTGAGCCTGGGCCTCAAGGGTGAGTGACAGGAAGTAAGAGGACACTTCGATAATTCTTATAAACTATTGATTGGAATCATGCACACAATGGGTATGTCAAGGAAAACAGTGAGCCAAGTTAACGAGGCAGACATATGGATGCATATCGATGAATTGCACAGATAAGTATTGTGTTGGATTATGAAAATTTTCTCTGAAATTATGAACAACAAAAAAATGTTTATGCACAAAATTGTGAATTGACATGCTTGTTGTTCGAAATGTTGTAGGCATATGATGAATGTTGAGGATCTGAAGAAGGACCATACTTTGAGGGAAAAGAAGAAGGAAATGTTGAAGCAACTGAATGACAAAGGAATGATAGGTGTTACTGAGAAAGAACATCGAGGATGGTGTTCCTTTGAAGGGGGAGGGGATTTTAACACCCTTGTTTCCCCCAACTTGTAATTAATCATTACTTATGATTACCATGCCATGGTATGTGAATAATGTAAATGTATTATTGTTTATATTGTCAACAATTGATTGTGGGGGTGAATGATTGAAGTATTGACCATGATACCACTAGAGGAAAGAGTGAGGAAACCTATAAATATGGTTCATCATGCCAAGATTACTTCTCTATAGGATCTGGAATAATAAACATCATCCTGATCCTAAGGAAAAATCAATTAATGGGAAAAGGACTGGTGGTTGAAGATCCAACTACCCTAATGAATGGAAGCATGGAGGGCCTAGCTGAGAAGACAGAGAAATGTTAGCCCAAAGTACCATAGAGCATAGTCCAAAACTTTTCTTCTGGAAGAAGGAATAGGACAGTTTTAGAACCTTCATGGGGGGGGAGGCATGCATGACAATACAAAAAAAAGGTTGACAAGAAAAGAGAAATAAAGGAGGGAAAACATAAGAGAGTTTTGGAGGTGAGAAGAAGACCATTCCCAGAAGGGGGCTTGGAAAAAGATCATAGAACTCATGGAAGAGTTATGACTTATAACATAGAAGTCTCGAAGCCCAAACTAGAGCAAAAGAGTTTCGGGGGGCTTGATGCTGGATGGAAAGAAATCCAGCTGGGAAGGCATCTGATAAACCCTGTGGAGGCCCTAAGCTCAGTGGGAATAAGGGAAATTTTTTGTGTTGCTATAGAAGTGGAGGTTGGAAGACCAAGGGTTTTCTTTTGACTGGCCTAATAGGCTAGAGACTTGAGCTTGGCCAAATAAATAAGACCATGAGCTTGATGCTGGGAAGGCATCTGGCAAAGCTCGAAGAGGCCTGGGCTAGGTGAGGAATGAGGAACAATATTCAACAAGAGTAGTTAGAAGGAGAGTGACCTCCAAGATTTTTCAAAAGACTCGAGGAAAAGAGAGAACTCCATAGTGGTATCATGGCTTGGCACGAGGGTGGCTAGATTGCTAAGAGTGAATGCATCTGAGCCTACAATTGGTAGCTCTAACTTACAATACAGATAAGAATTTCAAATATTATGTGTAATTGAATTGAAATCCATTATTGGACGTCTGTGATTGTGTTAGATATGTGCATTGCATGATTAATAGTAATAATACTTGTTTTCATTTGTAAAATCCTACATTCAGGTGATTGTAGGACGACAAGTTTGGTGCATGCCTTGCATAGTTGAATATAATTATCTTGTAATATTCTAAGACAAAGAAAGAAAACCTCTATCTGTGTTTTCTATGTACATAGGGAATAGAGGTATAGAAATAAAGATAAATGTGTAATTTGATGCTTTGATGGTTCCAAGAGAAAGGAAATTAGAACCATAGAAAAATATTGACGATCCCCGGAAGGGACCTAATGATGCAGTAATGGAATTCAAAGGCCAGAGGAGGCCATCAAATACAATATATTCTCTCATTTGGAGAAGGTAGGGTCTTCAAGACCCAAGGGTCCCATTAAAGGCATAAGGAACCAAGGAAGCTAGGTTAATAACTCAACAGGAAGAAGCTTATTAAGGCTACAAGACTGTTAAGTCCATACATAAGCTATAGCCACAGGATCGAGTATTATAAATTGATGCAACCAAAATCCAACCCCTAGTTCCATGCTGGTCCAGGTGGATATTGGTGGTCACCCACCTATTCCATTGGCTCAAAACACAGTTTTCCACCTTGGAAGTTGTTTGGCATTTTTTTGGGTTCCAAACTTTTGGGGCCGTTTTGAGGCCCTAAACGACATATTTTAGGGATTTGGGACCCATGTGACTGTCAAAATCACTAACCTAATCTTGTCTAAAATTTTTCTTCTTGGTTATACCTTTCCAATGGGATATTGTTCACCTAAAACTGAGATCGTATGCAAAAGTTACGACCCCAGGAAGTTGATGTAGTAACTTACCCAAACGAGGCCCACATGACTTTTGGCGCTTCATCTCCTAGGGTTAGGTTTTTGGATGTCTATGGTTTTTGACATTCCTGTTTATTGTAAAAGGCCTTCAGAGCCTCATTGTAACCATCTTCTAGTGAATGAGCGCATATGTCACATCTCTTCTCAGAGATAAGCCACCACCATTCCAACAAGCTTGTTTTTTGTTGCATTTTACAGTTTCAACTTATTTCCTTATTGAATAAAAAACCAATTTTGTTGTATCTATGTTATTTTGTGTTAAGCATATTTTAATAATCTGTATTCATTCCGTTCTACTCATAAAATATAGATTTCATGCATTCAACTATAATGTACCTGAGAGAGATAGAAAGAGTGATGTCATAATGTCGCACTGCACCAGCTTGGCTGCCAAGGTGTCATGGAAGGGACACATATCAACATCTGATTGTGAATGATTGGAGTAAGGTGTGACACCTTAGGTTTTAATCCCTATGAACTAGAATTCATTATGTAATTGTGACTTAGGATGGTGAGCTGATAAATTTGGAAAGGGGCTAGAGTGCCTAAAAATGTAATACATCTATATATATTAGTAAAATACATCGATGGTTTCACGATGAACATGGAAAAAAGAGATAGGGGCTATGATTCCACGAGAGAGGGTTCTAAAGGGGATAGGTATTTTTTTTATTATTTTATTTACCCATAATTGATTTTATAGAGAAACATGGTTACATGAGCTTCTTGGGGAGGCCATGGGGTTCTTGATTTCAAGTAATTATATAAACCTCTATTTGGGATGTTTGTGGGTTCATTCCTTTTCACTCTTTTATTTTTGGGGTTAATTTTCTCTTCTCCATTCACTCTTACACTCTTCTTTCTCTTTCATTTTTTGTTCCTCATTCTTGATAATTTTTTTTCTCTTGGTCTGAGCATGGAAATGAATGGTTGGAAGAAGAGAGCCATTTCTAGATGGTTTTAATAACTTAATGATCATTCCAGGTGGGAATGGATGCCTATGGGAATGATATTGATGGTAGTTATTATTAAACTATTCACAACTGAGAATCCTTCGAGTTTTTATCATGGATATTTCTTGAACAGTAGCACTAAATCCCTGGAGAGAAATGGAACAACCTAAGGGACTACATGGCAGAGAAACGAGTTCATTTATTTGGGTTGTGGAGGATGAAGGGGAAAGAGAGTTGGAAATTAGGGTTGTTGTGTGGTTGGGAAAACCTAAGATATTATTAGCCAATTGTTGTGTGTTTTATATTTATCCTAGGACCCATCCTTGTGGATTCATAACCCTAGATCAGGGTGACCTACTATTGAGAATTGGAACAATAGTATCTATCGTTGGGAGGAATATCCTTGGTCTGAAACTAGTTGGTGATATTTTAATCAAAGATAAGTGCTCACTATGTTTTCTATATATTTATATTTTACTGTGTATTATTATTATCTCTAAGATTCATATTTATAATGTGCTTGCTTGCTAGTTATTTTTGTGCATGGCATGTTGTTCCTTTCTTGGATGGTTTAGCATGAATCTTGTTTATTGAATTTGTGTTTATTTAATTCTTTCATGCTTAATTTTGAATTAATTATTACCATAATTCGAGATCATTTAAAGAAGTTTTTTCTTGAGGTAGTCTGCCTGACCCAGGGGGTGGTTGGGTACGTTACATATTGGTATTAGAGATTCTAGTTGAAACACCGGACTGGTATGGGCTATAACTGTTGGACATGGTATTATGGTGTTGGCATTGATGTCAAGAATATCAATATGGTATTCTCATTAAAAAATAATATGTCTTTGAGATCCTAAAGCTCATGAGAGATACTGTATTAGGTTGCAAAAAATTAGAGCACGTAGCGTTAAGACATTTGGAAAGGTCGAAGGAAATCTCAGAAAAAGGAGAACCTTAAGGAAGTGCTATTGCGATCGATCAAATTCCCAACAAATCAATTATAAAAAAAACTTCATAACTATGAGGAAACTCTGTTACAGTCGGGAGATATAACAACCATCGATCGATGACCGAAGGAAAAGATAAATGATCATGAATCTATTGGAATCCAAGTTTAAAGACAAAGGAGTCTCAAAGTAATCTAACCTATGAAGGACATTGATCCCAGGTCAATAAAGCTTCAGGAGAAGGAGAAGAAATGAGAGTTGTTAGATCTAGCTGAGAAATTTTGGGTATAACTAGATCCGTCAGATCAAAACATTAAAACCTCAGCCATTCAACTGGGTTGATGAGTTTTGTGATCATTCGGTGTTGACCATTTCAGGGATAAATGAGTTAGAAATGGGTGGAATCCTCGAAGGACGAAACTGTGAATTAACATAGGCCATCGGATAAAGGAGGAAATTAGGGTGAATTCTCGACCATCGGATCGAGTGTAGTGGAAGGACAGGGTGAGCTACAATATCCCAGAGTCCTGAAGTAATGAGATCACATAGACCATCAATATAATATTCCTTCGGGACTTTTCTGAATTGTTAGATCATGCAATGGAAGGTTGGCGTAAGCACTTCAACAAGTATAACTCCCGGGGAGTTGAAGAACTTGAGAGTTGTAATATCTCAAAGTCCCGAAGTGTCGAAGCCCCAAAATAAATAAGGATTGTCCATCTCAAAACTTGATTAAGTCATAGACGTTGGATTAATATAGTGGAGGGATAGCATAAGTAGGGGTGTTAACCGACAGTAAGCGATCATCGTCACTTTATGAACACTTCGGTAGGTATAACTCCAAGGGAGTTGAACAACTTGAGAGTTGTAATATCTCGAAGTCCCAAAATAAATAAGGACCATCCATATCAACACATGATTAAGTCGTGATCATTGATTTCATTGAAGCCCCCAGATGAGCCAGGATCGTCTAGTCAATGGGAGATTAAATCTCAATCATCTAATCTACTAGTAGAGATAATATAAGTACTTCGACGAAGTGTACTTTGAGAAGTATTACTTTGAAAGAATGTTGAAGTTTGGAGGACCTGGTTCTAGCACCGGTATCATGATAATGTAGAGGGGATGATTAGAGGCGTGAAGGGCCTATAAGTAAAAAATCATGCGAACATTTTTGAACGAGGTCTTGTGTAGAAGAATAAAGAGAAAAGTGCTAAGGAACATCTCTTAGAGTGTATAAGCCTATGGTTTCGAGCCACGGTCAAGTGGATTAAAGGAATCACCTTTGTAGAATTCAAATTATATACTAGTTTAAATGGTTTGTGGAATAATTTGACAATATTGGCACACAACCATTCCATTGCCGCTTCAAGATCCTATTTGCACAAAGAGGGTGAAAGTGATTTTTTTTAGGAAGCCATAACTTTCATCTCAGAGATTGGATTGGGGCATGGGAATAGTCATTAGAAATATGATTAAGAGGAGAATAACATTGAATTTCTATAATTTAGAGAATGATGATATATTTCTTCATGAATTGAGTAGAAAAAAAGACATGTTTCATTAATAGACAAAAAAATTGACATGCATATTTCTAACAAAATTGGTTGCTTACACATTTTGGAGAATTAGGGGGGTATAAAAATATCAGTTCTGTATAAGAATGCATATTCAAGAAATGGAAGAAGGAGAGGAATCTTACAATCATGATAAAGAGGCCAAAGGGAAAAATATCAGTGTGGTTAATGCAAAGAAAAAATCAAATGGACACAAGGGCAGAGGGAAGAAAGAAACATTAATAGAGACCGTGAGAAGCTTAATAATAGAAGTATAGAGCTACAAAGAAAACAATGAGAGGCTGATAAGAGAAAAAAATCAGATAAATTATCAAGTGATGAAAATATTAAATAAGTTGGCTGAGTAAACAAAGAGATACATGACAAGTAATGAAAAGTGGATAAAGAACTCAAAAAAAAAAAGAGGAAGAACAAAACAAAATTATTATTATTCAGCTGCTACAGAGTCTGAATAAATTGTAAGGCACAAAACAAGAATCCTCTCATAGAACATGAATCTAGTAGGTGAAGAATGTGATTTATGGGCATAGAAAGGAATAATAAGACTCCATAGACTTGAATGAAGAATAGTTGCAAGCTTGATGTGAAAGAGAAAAAGGAGCTTAAGAGGTGGTGTGTGAATAATATTTGTGTGTCAAGAACAAGAGTTCCTAGGAAGTATTTTTTAGATATGACTTAGCTACTTGTTTAAAATTACTCAAAAAAAGAAATCCACTTCTGATATGAGATTTCACAGTGGAAGTCCGATACCAATGCAAAGAAATTGGAGATAGAAAAATGAATGCTCTTTCACTTGAAAAGTGTCACTGAATGAAAATAGACTTCCATTGGGAATGCTATTAAGTGTGAAAGGTATGGTTTCATATGGAAATGTTAAATGAATTAATATAATGGACAACTAGGAGTAATAGTATTGATTCAAGAATGTTGTGGTAGTAGAGTGATGGAATGTTCTGAGCTACTTCATTCCAAGGTTCTGGAATATTTCATAAAGGTAAATTTTGGATATGACTACCTAAGAGAGGTTGATGTAAATATAACACATTAGTTGGATTGAAGAATGGCCAAGTGGAACTTGGATGGAAAGTGTTTATATGATGGAACAATAGTGCAGATGAGAAGATTGGGAACACACAGGGGAGCAAGGATATGAAGAAATTCAAGGAAAACCAGCTACAAAATAAACAAATAAACAAATAAGTGAATTGAAACATAAATGCACTAGACTGCATGACACATACCATGAATTTAGAATGCATATGCATTAGTAGGCATGATTATAGTGAATTCTTGGTGCATATGTACATGTTGGATATGCATATGGCATGCTTGTGGGATTAGAATAACTTGTTGTTACATACCTGCAATATTGAGTATGACTAATGATGGATTATGTATTCAGTAAAAAAAATGATATAGAATGGTTAAAAATGTGAATGTTGTTGTTGTTTCTTATGAATTCCATCTATTTGAAGACCCATGAGGGAGGTAGGAATGGTGATCAAAAGGATGGAGGAGGAAGCCTGAGAGATTCTACAATACCAACTGACTAGGTAACATCCATTAGGTTGATAAAATCCATGAAGGTATGCATTTGTTTTCTTTTATTGTTGAAGTTAATTGAGGTAATAATTCCTTCAATTAATTTTTCAATATTTAAATTGATATGTAGTGGACGAAGGCCTAGAGCATGTAAATGTTGTCTATGCTAGAATGCATTCTGATAAATTTAGTTGCATATTTTTTTATGATTGGTTATGAGATCATAACCAAGTCAAGTAAGGAGACATACTCTTGATATAAAAATAAATATACATAGAGTTAGTCATGTGTGATACCATGAGATGGTTGGATATGGAAGGGCTATAGTGCTATGTGAGTTCTCAATGGTATGTACTATATAGTTGATGTTTGGACTGCAACCTCTTTGCCGACACTGAAGAGCACTTAAGAATTATATTCTTGGTGTTGTGTTTGGGTTGAAAAGGAAGGTATACAAATATTTAGGCAAGCAATAGTAAGTTTGTGAATGATGTGTTGAGTCATTCTCCAGACCTTCCAACTCACCTTGGTGAATGCATGACATAGTTATGTGGTATTATGTAGTCAATGCAGGGGTGCATTCTGTAAATTTGGCCATGGGTATTGGAACATCGATTGTTATTTTATTTAGTAATTAATTGTTGCATTATTAAAACCTTGTGGTGCTAAAAATACATAATGATAGATAGTTGCATTATATTTAATATGAATACTAGATGAAGGTGACTAAATTGTTGATTGTTACAATGTTGAGATCACTTTTTGGAGATGTTGAAAATGTTATAAGTGGTATTAAAGGGATTATTCAATGCATTTTGGTGAATGCATGTATATATTATATAACATAGAAATGATTATTCTAACAACTAAAATGATGTGAGTATTGCTAACTCATGAATTTGAAAACACTTCAGGAGTTGTTAGATATTGCAACAAGAAAAGTTGCAAGTTAAAGTAGTTACATAATGATAAATTATGGAAAAGCTTTGTCAAGGGAACGAAGTGATAATAATGTTGATTGATAGAAGAAAGAAAATATTAGTTGATAATACATGTGTAGAGAATTATGGGTTCATTCCAGTTAATAGTTGGATTAATGGAAGTGATTGAATTGTAGTTGTAAACAATTATGAGATCACTCTGTGAATTTTTTTGAATTGTTGCCATGAAAATATACATATGCATGATACTGACAACTTGTTTGGTTGAGTGAAGGTTGAGGAAAATTGTAGGTGGAGTAGTCTTGGGTATGGAAATAATGTAATCCCATAATGAATATTATTCTCTATTGTTGGAAGAGCCAAACATTATGAGAAAAAGCTCATGTCTGGAAACTTTATTTTTATGTATAAAATAGTTTTGGAAATTGGAATTTAAAAATTATTGACACTCTGTTTGGTTGCATACAAATTGAGGAAATTGCAGGTAGAATGGTCCTATATATGGTAGGGATGTAAGCCATATAGAAGACTGATATATACAGCTACAGAGCCAAACATTATGAGAAGAAAATTTATGCCTAGTAATTTTATTTTCCTATATAAAATAGATTTCAGAAATTAATAGTTACAAATTGTTATGTTATGCTAACAGTTTGTGTGGTTGAGTGAATGTTGATGAAATTGAAGGGATAATGGTCTTGGGTATGGTAGGTATGTAAGCCCATACATAATACCAATTCTTGTTGCTACAAGAGTCAAGCCTAATGAACAAAATCCTCATGCCCAGGAAATTTTATTTCCTGCATATACACAGATTTGCAAAATTAAAAGTTGTTATGATATGCTAACAATTGGTTTGGCTAACCGAAGGTTGAGGAAATTGCAGGAATAACGGTCTTTGGGTATGGTATTTTTGTAAGCCATAATAAATCTTGATGTCTGCTACTGCAAGAGACAAATGAATTATGAGCAGGAAGCTCATGCTTGGAAAGTTTTGTTTTCCTGTATAAAACAGATTTGGCATTTATGATTGAAAATTGTTATAATGATATCACATGATGATTGTATGTGTATAATACGGATGAGATATTATATATGGAAGATGGAAGATTGAGAAAAAGAGAACTAGAAGGAAATCGAGCTCAATGATGAAGGCATGGAATGAAGAAAGTCCAGTGGACTTGTTGCAGCTTGAGTTCTTGGAGCCGCAACTATGAAACATTCTTGACCTAGTGCATTGGAGCCCTAGAGAGAAATGGAACAACCTGAGGGACTGCATGGAAGATAAAGGGGTTCATTTCTTTGGGTTGTGTAGGGATGATGGGGAATGGGAGCTTTCTAGTTGGAACTGATGCCACAAATGTAAATTTTAAAATATGTGTGGATGTTTTGGGTCGAAGTGCCTATGTATGCATGCTTCTTTCTAAGYTGGAGTGCCTATGTATATAAGGGTTGGATGAGATGCTTGTGCAGAGTAAATTCCARAGTTCCTAGAATTGTAACAACATCAGTATGGTGTTKTTCACTRAGGAAAGTGAAAAAATAAGGGGAGGGGGATGTAACACCCCAAGTTTTAATCCCTATGAACTAGAATGTATTATGTAATTGTGACTTAGACTGGTGAGYTGGTTAWGTTGGAAAGGGGATAGAGTGCCTAGAAATGTAATACATATATATATATATATATATATATATATATMTATATATATATATATATATATATATATTAATAAAATAMATTKTTTGATGCAAGAAGAACAAGGACAAAAGAGATAGGGGGACATGATTCCACAAGAGAGGGGGMTAAAGGGGCTAAGTCTTTTTGTTATTATTTTATTTATCCATAATTTATTTTATGGAGAAACGTGGTTACATGAGTTTCTTGGGGAGGCCATGGGGTTCTTGATTTCATGTAATTATATAAATCTCTCTTTGGACTATTTGGGGGTTCATTCCTTTTCATTGTTTCATTTTGGGGGCTCACTTTCTCTTCTCCATTCACTCTTACACTATTGTCACTCTTTCATCCTTGGTTCCTCGTTCTTGCTAATTCGTGTGCTCTTGGTCTGAGCATGGAAACCAATGGTTGAAAGAGGAGAGTCATTGCAAGATGGATGTAATAAATTATTGATCATTCCAGGTGGGAATGGATACCTATGGGGATGAGATTGGTGGTGTTTATGATTGAACTATTTGCGACTAATAATACTTGTAGTTTCCAACATTGATTTTTTCTGACTAGTAGCACTGGATCCCTGGAGAGAAATGGAACAACCTGAGGGACTGCATGGTAGAGAAAGGGGTTCATTCCTTTGGTTTATGGAGGTTGAAGGGAAAAGAGAGATGGAAATTAGGATTGTTTTGTGGTTGGGAAAACGTGAGAGCTTATTATCCAACTATTGTGTGTTTTAGATTTTCCCTAAGACCTGTCCTTGTGGATTCATAGCCCTGGCTTGGGGGTGACCTGCTGTTGAGAATTGGAACATCAGTGTCTATGGTTGGGAGGAACATCCTTGGTCTACAACCAGTTGATGATGGTTTAATCAAAGATAAGTGATCTCTATGTTTTCTATATATTTATATTCCGATGTGTATCATTATTATCTCTGAGATTCGTATTTATAATTTGCCTACTTGTTAGTTATTGTTGTTCATTGAACGTTGTTACTTTCTTGGATGGTTTAGCATAAATCTTGATTATTGAATCTATCATTACTGCATTCTTTCATGCTTGATTTTGAATTAATTATTACCATAATTCGAGATCAATTAGAGAAGTGTGATCTTGAGGTAGTGTGTCCAGCTCGGGGGTGGCTCGGTACATTACATAAGGTATTGCACAGAGAAGACCCTTTGTAAAAAGGATTGTGCTATTGTAGCCATCCATTTACATTTCAGGCGCTATCAAAACCCTCAGATTGAGCAATCAACCTTAGTCATTGATTGGATTGGTGATTCCTATAGTCATTTGTCGTTGACCCACTCCGGGAGTAAAAGGGTGTTAAACGATCGAAATTCATGAATGTCGAAGTTCCGAAGTAACATGGTCCATAGATCTAAAGGCCTTCAGGATATTTCCTCACCGTTGGATATATTCTACTGTCAAATTATGCATTGACTCGATCCATGATTAAAAATGTGTTAAATGGTCAAAATCATCGAATGTCGAAGTCGTGAAGTAACATGGGCCATAGATCTAAGGATCCTTCAAGACCCTTCTCAATCATTAGATCAAGTATAATGGAAGGATAGAGTAAGCGTTACCATCAACCAACAACAAAAAATCATCCCTGCTTTATGACCTCTCTAGTAGGTAACCTTTCATGGAATTATTGGGTTAAGGATTGTAAGGGACACGAAGTCATGAAATCCTAGAGCGATGAAATCTCACCAATCATTGATCATGGGGAATAATTTGGGAGCGATGTGAACCATTGATCTGAGGGTCTGGTGGGATCCTTTCTCAATCGTTTGATCTACTAGTGGAAGGACAACATAAACACTTTGACAGAGTCTTACTCTGGGAAACGTAAGGTACAAGGGGCAAGAATATCCTGAAGGTCGAAGGCCAGAGTATGTGGCTAGGAACTTTGGAACTTTGGAACTCTGGGACTTTGGGAGATTCGAGAATATAAGAGTATTTGTTAAAAGTCGAAGTGCCAAAGTGTCGAATTTCCCTTATTGTAGTGTCCAACTCCAATTGGATGGGTCCGCGTATGCCATGGTGATGGAGCATGCCTAGACAGTTCCACGTGGCGTCATGTGATTGGTCACGAATTAAGTGTAGGACCCTTCTTGTCATGTCTAAACTATGTGTTAGGTGTGGGTGAATCTCAATCATTATACTTAAGGGTGGATTGTGTTAGCACATAGGATGTGTAGGGGTGAAAATATTTTTAGATTTATAGGTTTGAGTCATAGGCTCTTTAAAGTTTTAGGTTTTGAAGTTGTGTCTCATGTCATAACTCATGTTTGATTTTTCCATGAGCATAGTTTTGATTTTGGTCTTTGTAAGAGCCTTGGTTTCATGATATTTTTCATCATCATGA
This sequence comes from Picea engelmannii, assembly GCA_009831015.1. NCBI lineage: Eukaryota > Viridiplantae > Streptophyta > Pinopsida > Pinales > Pinaceae > Picea > Picea engelmannii. The sequence continues at coordinate 461,221 of ML788257.1, forward strand.
AAGAAGTAAGGGTCAAAATGGGTCACACCCTTGGTCTTAAAACCATCATCATCATATGTCTTGTCTCAAAGGTGTGTACAAAAGTTCCATTATGTCATTATCAATAGTTTTAAGGTCAAGTCGAATGTCAGATCTACTTGCTGCAAACTCACCTAAAAGTTCGCACCTTAACAAGAAGTACCTTATGCACTAATATTTCATCATTTCACTTTGAAAACATGTCAGGGGAGATCTCATCATCTTCGACACATTCAATTCATTATGATTTTCAGGATTGTTTCAAGGAACAACTCTTACAGTTTGAATGAAGCACACTACTAAATTTTGAAAACTGGCCTTGCGAACTGGTTGTAGTAGATGAAAAGGATTGGATGCTTCCACCTAAGTCCCACTCGAGTTCATGATACACCAGCCCAAGTTCATACACACTAGGTACTCCTTTTGTGATTGCATGTTGCTTAAATGGTTGATTCAAAATGTAAAATTGTTGTATATTCTTCCTGCACTGCAAAATGTTAAATGTTCTATGTACTGCCAACTCTCCGCAGCATTAAAACCCACAACTTTGGTGTCCTAAACCCTAGCCATTTTCAATATTGTTATCCCACAAGGTCATCTTACATTTTCCTCTTGCAAAAAGTAACATTATCCACTGCCAAATCTGCATTGCAAATTGTGCGTTGCAGACTCTGCGTTATGAACCCTCTGTTTCTTGAAATATCAAACCCTTTTCATTTGATATTCGTCCAGGGATGAGGTCTTAACCATTTAAATCATATGTTTCTACTCATGTGTGGAAAACCTTGCAATTATTTAATAAAAAAATAGTTCAATTCACACTGCAAACTAGCACTATGAACTTAACCAACGCACTGCAAACCCTCTGTTTTATATAGAGTTGCTTCATTTTTTCTTATCTGAAGTTTCCATCGAGTTGAATTTATGTTTCTATATTATCACTTCCCACTTTTATCTTGTTCATCGTCACACTATTTTTGTGCATAATTGTTCATTCAAGTAAACCCTAAGTTGTGTCAGCTCTGTAATCAAAGACTAATTTTTCTTGTTTTATTAGACATCTCATAACAAAGTGTTATAAGAGGGTACAAGAGGTTTTCAAATAAATCATTATGGATAGTTATCAAGGCAAGAAGATTCACAAAGGGGGACATATTGTGAGAGTTGAACCACATGATATGTAACTCATCCATTCTGAACCATTTTTCAAGGAGTATTTCCAGAGGGTGGGTTACCTCAATTTTTGTGAGAAAATGCAAAGAGGACATCTTGAAGTAGCTAAGAATTTTTCACTAAACTTCAGTAGGACAAAGACTAAGGTGGGTCTGATGGAGTTTGAAGTATCTGATAAATTTATTTCTGTAGCCACAGAGATACATGATTATGGTGAGAAGTGGTTTAAATCCATGTCTTTGAACTCTTCTTTCTCTAAGGAATTCCTAAAACCTGAATATCAAGGAGACAACCTATCCAAGGGAGTGCCAAGAAGCCACATGCTGGAGTATTTTGACAAGATGCTCAGGGTCATTCAAAGGTACTTCATTTGTGAAGGAAGGTTCAACATGGTATATCAATACCATATCGGATTTATATTAAAATTCACTAGGAAAGAGTCCATGAACCTTCCCTTTTATATTTTTAGGAGTATTGGCAAGATGTCAAATAGAGTCTAAGCTAAGTCCAAGCAAGTAGATACCATTGTTTTTCACTCTGGTTTAATCAAGATGTTAGTACTGGAAGAATTGAAGAAGACTAACATTGACTGGAATAATTTCCTAATTGCATCAGGTTTTCATCCACATATTGCTCATACACCATAGTCCAAAAGACAAACACCTAACCCTGTTGAGAAGACTGTGCATTCATATTCAATGAAGAAGAGGAAGATGACTAGGAGTGATAAATCCTTACAGATTATTGATAAAACAACTGAAGGTGGTCCCTCACAACCTCATGATAGAGAAATTTCCCTTTTGTAAGAACCTACACCTATGAATATATCATCATGCAAAGAAAGGAGTCTGAAGGGAAATAAAATTATCTTTTCCCCACCTGTTGCAGCAAAAACAATCAATTTTGGAATACCTTTCACCACATTAGCAGCTAAACAATATGCTCATATGGAAGATGATGCAGTAGAAGCTTCATCTCAGCAAAATGACAAAGATCATCCTTCCAATCATCCCATATAAATTATTGATATCAACACTCCTCCACATGAAAGTAATCCTACTTTCAAATGACTCATGAGGCAAGAACTGAAAATGACAAATTGAAAAGGAAGGATTTGGAGACCTGAATCAAGATGAAGGATATGATAGACCTATATGAGGATAATATTGATAAGGAAAGATTCATGGATAAGAGGTCTTTACCCCTTCGTAGGAAACTCAAGAATGTGTATAAACAGAAGAGAGCCTATCAAGTCGAGATCATAAAATTAAAAGAATATTTTCATCCCTTCAAAGAGAAAGTAACAAAAAGGAATCTAGATATGTTTTCTAAGGTGGCTACTAGGAGGAGTACCAGAAAAATATGAATACAGGATAATACTTCACACCAACATCATTTTTGTCATGGTTAACTTGTTTGCATACAATTATAACCTAAGTGATGATTTTGGGTATTTAACTAAATTTAACATGTTCATATGATTTCTCCAAGGTCACTTCATGTTGCAAGGAGTTTGTAGCAGATTATGGAAGGTTTTTCCCACTTCTTTTGCAAGTTTTAAAGGGTGGAATCTTTTTTGGAGGTAAACATGCACCTACAGGAAATTTCACAATGCGTGGACTCACTGGTTGTTTTAGGACAATCTACAGTTCAAGTGCTGCGAACTTGGAATAATGAATATTTTGAAGATGAAAGGGATCGTTAGGTGTCAAGTTGAGCTTGGATAAGCATCTAGGATATTAGTTGCACATCAAAATTCCACCTATCTCAAAGAAATGCCTACAGTAATGCCACATCATCAAGTTTTTAAGGATTGTTCTAAACGTTGTCAACATCTTCCTGGAAAATAACATTTTATTTACATTCATGTTGTACACTTGGTGCCACACTTTACTTAGGTATAGAATCCTATGAGAAAGTTAGGGGGTGAATGGTAAACAATTTTCTTTGATGTTTTGGTTATTTAACATGCATTGTAACTTGAGATGAGGTTCAAATGGTTATGCAAAGGAGCTCTTATCTTTAGTTCAAAATTGTAACATAGTTTTTCTTCATGTATGTACCAGACTCAAGAATCTTTAATGGTGAAAAACCAGTCATTTTCCTACTGTCATTTATGTTCTATCTCACTTTGGTGTTAGTCTCTGGTGAACGATTCATCATAAGGATTTCTTTCTTATTACAGTAAATGATTTATTGTTGGTAATTTATGCAAGTTGATCAAAGTGTTTTCTCTTTTTGATTAAGAAGTTCTTATTCAATGAGATTTATTCCATATGTGTTCCATAAGTACTTGAAATGACCTGATACACATATTTCACTTTTCTTGCTAATTCTTCTATCTTCCATTTATATCTTTAAACACTAATTTGAAGCTATTCAAAGCCTTGCTTATTGGTGTGTATTTCATGGAGGGTTTTGTTATTGACATTATAAACTGAGTTTCGCATCCATTTGAAATAATTTTAAAACAACTATTATTTGCATTATGATGGATATTAGGCTTACATCTACATCAGTAATTGAGTGACTTCTAATGCTAACAGATTGAGCTCCACCATAGATTTCAAAGAGGAAATAGACTTTGGGACTTCGAGTCTCTAGGGATGGTTTTAGACATGTACAAGAATGAAAAAGGGTCGAAGGGATGATATTCACAAAGGCTCAAGGAACATTCCCTATAACCACTCCTCCATGAGCCACACCATTTACAGAGCGCAATGACCTGAGCCATGAAAGTGCAAGGTTGGACAGTACAAAAGAGATGAAGCCACATGTATTCCACATGAAGAAGGGGATGGCCATTGGCCAAAAACGTCCCAAAAAATTGGAGATGCCATAACTCTCGAACTAGAACTCGGTTTTGGACAAATTCATAGTCGTTGGAAAAATCTCAGTGAGCACAAGGCAATGGTGTCCTCATCCGAGGAATTCAGGGAGTTGTAGGAAAGTGGAAAATTTATACCCCCATCCCTTAAAAGGACACTTAGGGGGTCAAGTGTGTGACAAGGATATTCCCCCCTTATTACACCTGAGACTACCCATATAGCTCCTATAAACATGATTTTCTCATCTACCAGTGGATCACTCAAGTCAGTCGATCCTTGGGTGGTACCTCATCCATAGGATGTTGACTATGGAACATATATCCTTCTCACTGCGATCGATATTACCTATCTGGTCATCCCTTCAACATCCATTGATAATGTTCAACAAATCCATCCTCATTTAGAGTGTGATAAACCTTCTCCACCCATATGGTTTGTTGACTCTCTTGGTTCATATGATTTCCTAGATACTAAGTTTCCTTCAGAAGAGGCCATCTCGGAAGTCATGACTTCCATTGATAAGCCCATAGAGGATGAGGATCATCACACCTTCCTCCCTGATTTGGAACTAATGAGATTTAGCATGATGAGTCTTGATTCGAGACTAGGGGCATTTGGTGGGGAATCCAATGAAACCCCTAGTCTTAACTGTTTTCCACCTCAATTATCTTTTTCATAACTTGCCACTAAATCCTTTACTATCCCTTTCATCGAAGATTTGTGTTTTTTAATTTCCTCATGTCTTAATGGATCCCATCAAGGAGCTTCCATAGCTCACAAAACTACTTATGATGAGTATCTTCGGCTACAGATATATGTTCCTATGTGGCATGGACTCGACATGGTGAGCCATATGATGCCTCCAATATGAAAAAGATCCTTGTATTGAGCCTAGATAAATAATCAAAATGGATAGTGCCTTGTACATAGATTTGTGGTGTGAGTGCCTTTTGTTTTGTGTACATCATATACAAAAAATCCAAAAAAATAAATATTTTTAGAATTTCACTATGTGTGCTAACCTTGGAATCTAGTTTACACGTGTTGATAGGATTATAGGTACATTTTTAAGATGGATACATCCATTGAAATTGAGGTATGTGTCCCTAAAATAGCATATAAGGAGAGGTTTTTCCCTTCATTTCCCTCTTTTCATTATTAACCATCCATATTGCTAGCACTATACCTTAGGTTCCCACCATTTCTATTGTTTTAATGGACATAGTTTATTAGTATTGTTGTCTCACTGATTATTATTGGTACATATACATTTTCTTCCATTTCTTATCACACTGCAACCATGCTTGACCGCTTGCCATCTATTTTATCCCATTTTACAACACCCATAGATGAGAACTGTTGTTACAAGTGGTATGCATTTGCCATGTATTTTTGCAGCCCATTGCTTCAGTCATGTTCCATGTGCCTGGAACTTCATTGCAAACCACTCATTCTCTCCAACCAATCTTATTATTACCCATTTTTCATGGTCAGTAACCAACCATGAAAAAGGTACAGCCTGGAGTCTCCTTGTTATAACCCTAATTTACACCAGACATGCTTACCTAACATCAGGCCATCTTATATTCCTTCTTTGCCAAAACACTACTGAAAAAATCTTCTTAAAAGCACTTTTTATAAAGGCCCACTTGACATGCTCCATTATTGCACACGTGTACACGCTAGCCGACCCAAGACAGCCCGTGTGTACCTACAAAATCATGAAAAAAGGAAAGTTGTTGATGGAACACACAGTTGTGGGTAAGTTAACTAAACATTTCGGCCATGCATGGCCGGTCATTCGACCAAATACCTAGCTCCTTATAGCCTATAAAAGAATGGGTAGGGGTCCCATTTGAAAGGAGGAAAAACATAGTAAAGAAACTATACCCGATTGAGCATTCCCTTTGTCCCAACCTTTAGCCATCCTTGTGCAAAGAGAAGTATAGAGAAAAGTAGTTGGAAGACAGTGGAAGAAGATCCCAGGACCATGATCGAGGAGCAGTAATCGACTTTATCATTGTAAGGTATCATTGTGAAGTTAATAAAATAAATGCTTTTCCCATCCTGCCATATGAGATTGTCATTATTTGAATATTGATTGCACCATTGATTAAATCTCTAACCCATTAGTTCATAGATCAAATGCATGTGGATTTCTTTGTTTGTCTTTTCTGAATGAAGGTCAGCATTGGTAGGGGAGTTGCAGTCAAAGAACAAACAAGCACGAAAAGGGATCAACACCAAACATGAAAAATAAGGTACATCAACTTAATCTCTTGAGCCTTGTATTTACATATGAGTAATGGGGGTTTAGGCATGGGATGATGGTAAAAAGTAAGAATCTTTAGGTCATTTCTACATGCATGATAAAACCCTTAGTTCTAGTCTGTAGGAGGGATTTCCCACCCACAATAGAATTGGTGACCATACTGGGGATCTCTAGGGTTTCTGGGAATGTTTTTTCTTGGGTATTTTTAAGAACTGGTTTCATTCCTTGTTTTTAAATTTTCTACAAAAGTCTGAGCTTATACAGTTTTTGGTCTTCCATACCAGTTATCTTTGTTTCTTTGCTTGACTGCATTTTTTTTTGAGACCCACAGAGATGCATGCGGCATGTATAAGGTATGCACGCGTGTACCTATTCCCTACCTTCCCACAGCCTGTGTGTACACGTTAGCTGAGGAAGTGTCAGTCGCATGTATGATTCCAAAAAAATTCTTTTAGAGAGGTAGTCATCCTCTCCCCTGTCAAAAATAATCCTTCTCAAGGGTTTTTTGGAAATCTTTCTAGTCTTTGTTGTTTGCAGTCTATAGCTTAGGTTTCACCTCAGATTGGTTTGTTCTATGAAGTTTTCCTTGAATTGTTTTCTTTTTTCTGTTAAAGTAAGTGTCTGAGTATTCAAGAGATCCTGGTTCTCAGTACCAGTAGTCTCTGTCTGGGCTTGATTGCTTGGCCTTTCATTTGTCTTATAGTTTCATAGATACACACAGCCTATATAAGGCTTGCAAGTGTGTACACACACCCTGACTCTACACAGCTCGCGTGCACACGCTTGTTGTTGAACTGTCAGCAGTGTGCCTGTGGAGAAATTTTTTGTTTAAGGTGAGGCAGCCATCCTTTCCTTTGACAAGAGTTATACCTCTCAGTTTTTTGGGTCTCTGTCATAGCGATCAATAACTTAGGTTTGATCATAGAAATAGCTTTCTTTTTCATTAAGAATATTTCCTCAAGGGTTTTTAGATAAGTGTGAGAGTCTAGTTTTAATTTGCTTGTGTGTTATTTTTAAAGTGAATCTTTACGATCTGCACTCAGGCCATAAGTTTTCTTGGTCTTTACTTGTTGATATTTTTCCTTTTTTCTTTGGGAGCATTCAAATAAAAAAATATATATATTTTATTTCTTTGTTTCGTTAAATAGTGTTGGTTTGTGTTAGTAACCAGGAAAAGTATTTTCTTTCATAAGTTCTTGATGGTTTACTTAGATCATAAGTAGCTTGTAGTCGATTGAAATCCTGCTTTGAGTTTGTTGTTCAAAGATCTTAGAAAATCTTTAGTTCGAAAAGTTGTTTAAGATTTGAGTCAAGAAGAAGTTATTTTGTTTCCAGCTTTCTGTTTATTTTTCTTTCATCTTTCAAACATCACTAGTTTCACTTTCATAACCTTTGACTTAAGAAAAGCCATAAAAATTAACGCTAAATCTAAAATTCATTATAATTTTTATGTTTGTAGAGTCAACCAACTAGTTTAGGGTTAGGGCCTTGAATTAGGTTGGAGAGGAAACTCTTCAAGGCCATTAAATCAAACATTGGAGTCTGAGTTAGGGAGTGTCCAAGTCCAGTATCGTGAAAGTTATCCAGGACCCCCCTGTAACATAGGGGCTAAACATGAGGTTGTGTGTGGAAAGGTAGCGGAGATAACCCCTTCAAAGATGGACCAATCGTAGTGGAGAACACATATAGAGGGCTTGTCTTGGGATTCCATCGATTTCATTTTCCACGGAGCTTCGTGGGTCTCAAATCCATTCGAGGTCCTCAGTTGTCTTCCAGGCCACTTGCCTTCGATACCCTTGATAGGTTTCATGCTCGATACCCTTCTCATTGTGGTCTACCCGACTGTCGATTGTACCCACCTGGTGACTCTTTGTGCCCTGGAAACCTAGTTGCCTATATTTTTTAGAGACATACACAGGTGACTGCGGGGTTATATTGCGATACCTAGGACATACATCAGTCGATTCTTTGCAGAGTATACTTGGAGAGTGCTTCCGTGTTCGAGTTGCACTTGCACCGGTAAGTTTCTCTAGTGTTGGTTGTTGTAACTGTTCTTCCAACTTGTTTAGTGTTTTCTTTTTTTATCTTGGAGGGACTTTTTCTAGTGTGTGTTGTTTTTTTTAAACAAATAGAAAGCCCTAGTGTGTCTTTGATCTTCTCACATAGTGGAGGATCATGAGCTCCATCAGTCACAAAGGCTTTTGGTCCTATCACCGATTACACTGGAGCCACCTCCACCACCACTAAGGTGAAAGCTAGACCAGCAAGGGTCTTTTGAAGTGATTGGGTCACAGGAAACTGTACCCAACCAACATTCGAAGGAAATGACCATTTTATACCTTGGAGCGGAAGCTCTTGGTCCATCGGAAACTCCAACCACTGATCTTTCGACACCCATCATTGTATAGATTCATCCTTACGAGTGCCAGACAGTGTCACACGCAGCAATGGAAACAAATGTTGCCACTTCTTCTGGGAATTCTTCAATTCCCAGTACGATTGTCACCATAGGGTGTATTCCACCTCCTAACCCACCATCTCCAGTCCGATCCACCATGGTCTCAAACACCTCTACCTTGAGCAGTGGTCCAATCTTGTCTATGGTAGTGGCCACTACCCCTTTCACACAGAGTGTGACAGGCCCTCCATTCTCATACAGGATGCCTAGCTCAGGGTACAAGTCCTGTACTTTCCTACTCCACTTTATAGACTTTAGTTCTAGGGATAGGGAGCTCTAACTCTCCTCTGCAAGGACACATGGGGGGCACTTCATCTCCTTTTAATACTTTCCCTTACAGGGGAGGTCATATACCTCCTTCGTCCCCTTCACTCGGTGGCACCCACCAACAATCCATCGGGCCACCCACACACCATAGTTTATTTGGAGCAGGGAGTCAAGGACAACCTTCTCATAATATGTCGGTAGGTTCGACATTGTTTTCTCTATTCGGTGCATTTGGTAATAATGATTTCTCATCAGTCTCTTTCCCAACTGGGGGCAACCCCGGTTATGGACAACCTATTCCTATGCAGGGTACTATTCCTACACAGGGGGCAAACCCAAGAACCTCTTTCGCATCAGGACCTTGGAATTCTTGGCAGGGATCAGTTCCCTCGTCAGGAATGTCAATCTAGGGCAATTATTTTCACAACCAATGGAACCCCAGACAAGGTGCTATGCCTATGCCCATGGGATCAGCATGGGGCAACCCTTCCCAAAGTCCTTCGAATGTAATGCACACCCAACCATCTACATCTTGTTTTTTGAATTAGTCGATGATGTCTCCTCACACGCAAAATCCCTACGTTGGTCATGGTCATGTTTTTTACCAAAACCCTGGCCAGCAACCCAACTTTTCCTGGCAACCCGGTGCCATTAAAACTCCATGCCCCTTTTTCCATGGTTATCATCAACAACAACCAAAACTACCTTTCTTGGAAACTTTACATTTTCCAGACTTGACAAGATTTTTTAATGACCCCATCTGTCACGATCCATGTTGGCCTCCTATGCCGACAAAATTGCCTTCGGACATACCAAAGTTTGAGGCCAAGCCTAACAAATATCTAGGGGATCATGTGACCACCTTCCATCTTTGGGGATCGTCTAATTCGTTGAAAGACGACTCCGTACAATTGTGATTATTTCAACACACTCTCATTGGGAGTGCCATGAAATGGTACATCAAGATCGACTACTCAAGATATTCTTCCTTCGTCAAATTGGCAATGGAATTCCTAAACCATTTCCAATTACCCGTGAGATACAACGTCGACACAAAATTGATGGCCAATTTTGAACAGACAAAGGCGGACCATATCTCTGACCACATACAAGAATGGAGACGTGGGAAGAGTTTAATTAAGGTGCTTATCCCACCAACATTCCTTCTTGAGTGGTTCCTTAAGTCTTTGGTCCCACATCTATCCAAAAACATCGCAACGTCAGGATTGTTTTCCGAAGAAGATGCCATCACGAGAGCTCAACAACTTGAGCTAATTTATTCTCAATCTGGTTTACTGTACGAGGTTTTACCTGGTGCACCACAATCCATACTTGATAAAACCATATAGAGAGTTGGACCACATGCCGATGGTATTGTATTTTCAGCACAAACCAAGCCCGCTGAATAGCTGAAAAAACAAATGCAGCAAGTGTCTATACAACACACAACGTCCAGCCAAACTACTGTTTCGGCTACTCCCCCTACCCAAATGTCATATGTACACACAGTGCAATCAACAAATAAAAAGGCCACCCAATAGCCTGATGGAAAGAAAAAACAACGTAAGAAGGGTAAGGGGGATAAGAAACCCACTAATAATGTTGGTGGGGGAAACACTGAGAAATGGAAGGTGAGGTATTCCCATGTAGTCGACGCATCCCTTGACTACAATCTCTTGTTAGGAAGCAGTTGGACTTATTCCATGCAAGAAATGGTTGCTACAGTTTTCTGGGTCTTGTTGTTTCCACACAAGGACTAGATTGTGACCATTGATCAATTGTCTTTCTCCAGACCTGACCCTTCATTAGGGGCATCCGCGATCCCGATGATTGATAATCCCCAACTAGGCATAGTCAACATAGGGGTTGGTTTATGCTCATCTTTGATGGGTACCTTGTTAGAAAAACAGGACCGCGGAGCAACAAAATAAAACAAATGCAGAAATAAAACACAGAAGACACACAATACGAGAGAGACACAGATATACGTGGTTCACCCAGTGTGGGCTACGTCCACCAGAGAAATTGCCAGGTCCTTCCTTTTTTATTATCCAGCAAATGAAGGGATACAACCTACAGCAAAACCCGTTGTAACTTCATCTTCTTTCTCTCACAGTCTCCTCTCTCAGAAATACAATATTCGCTCTCATACATAGCCGCAATACATTTCCCTCATAAAAGAGGGTTGCCTTCTAGGGCAAAAAAACCCTAACATAATCTCTACTGTTAGATCTGCGACCTTATAATGAACGGTCTAGATTTACAATGAAATTACAATATACTTTTATAAGGCAATTTTTGCTTCGGGGGCTTCGCCCCTGAACCCCCGCTGGGGGCTCGCTTGCCCCCAGACCCCCCAGCCGGGGGAATGGACCCCCCAGACCCCGCAGAGGGGGTACCCCCCCTCTGCACTCCCCCGCGTGGAAGAGTGTACATACTTCTGGGGTGTAAATACTTCATGGGGTATAGACACGATTGAAAGCAAAGGACCTCTGCATCAGGAAGATAATCAGGCTCCACAACCAACAATCTCCCACTTGGAGACTGATCTCAACAACTCCACCGCTGTTGTATATGCTGGACTCTGAACCTTCTTGGACTTGGCAAATTTCTCATCTTCATCTTCATTCTTGAAGACCAACTGAAACTGAGCAAGAACTCAGTTTTTCCTTGGTTACTCCCTTTGTTAACATGTCTGCAGGATTTTGGCTAGTGTGTATCTTTTCCAGCTTCAATTTTCCATCTTCCAAGGTGGATCGTATGAAGTGGTACCTCAACTGTATATGCTTAGTCTTCGAATGGAAGGTTGAGTTCTTTGCAAGGTGAATGGAACTCTGACTGTCACAGTACAACTTGCTATTCTCCTGCTTCTTTCCCAATTCCTCCATAAACCTTTGTAACCAAATCATCTCTTTACTAGCCTCTGTAGCAGCAACATACTTTGCCTCTGTTGTTGAAAGTGCAACAACCTTTT
>ML788257.1:475760-500597 GCA_009831015.1 Picea engelmannii
TAAAACACAGAAGACACACAATACAAGAGAGACATAGATATACGTGGTTCACCCAGTGTGGGCTACGTCCACCAGAGAAATTGCCAGGTCCTTCCTTTGTTATTATCCAGCAAATGAAGGGATACAACCTACAGCAAAACCCGCTATAACTTCCTTTTCTTTCTCTCACAGTATCCTCTCTCAGAAATACAATATTCGCTCTCATACATAGCCGCAATACATTTCCCTCATAAAAGAGGGTTGCCTTCTAGGGAGAAAAAACCCTAACATAATCTCTACCGTTAGATCTGCGACCTTATAATGAACGGTCCAGATTTACAATGAAATTACAATATACTTTTATAAGGAAATTTTTTCTTCGGGGGCTTCGCCCCCGAACCCCCATCGGGGGACGCTGCCCCCAGACCCCGCAGAGGGGGTACCCCCCCTCTGCACTCCCCTGCGTGGAAGAGTGTACATACTTCTGGGGTGTAAATACTTCATGGGGTATAGACACGGTTGAAAGAAAAGGACCTCTGCATCAGGAAGCTAATCAGGCTCCACAACCAACATACGTTCGATTACCCGCCCCCTCAAGGCGATGTCAAGTTCATATCAGACCACCATAAGGTTGATATTTTCCAAGTTTCATCATTTCACATAACTTACTTCAACAATCCATCGATACTTCCTTCCCCATTGGCCACTATGGAAGGTACAGGGCACCCTGGCATGTCCATGCCTTTGTCTGCAGCCGAAGTAGTGTACTCTTTAGTCCAGCAAGCTTCGGCTGACACCAATCCAACTCCTGCAAAAGAGTTAGATCTGATTCCAATGCCTATTTGGGCTCAAGGTTCTCTCGCTGATACTGATTCGTTAGACTTAGTCTTGGCCTCAGACAAAGCAATATGTGAAGAAATGAATAGTATGGACAAACCCTAGGATGATCTCCATCATAGATCATACTTCCTTCCAGAGTTAAGCAGAATCGAAGCAGGAGAATTCACCTTGACTATGACTAGAGACAGGTCTTGTCCTATTAATCCCTTAGCTACACATGAGTTTTATGTTGAGGGTAATATGGAAACTATCACTGAAGCTATATCGATTAATATATCCAGAACCCCTAGCATCGTGGAGAATGTTTTCGTCAGAGCTGATTGTTCCCCCAAAGAGATTCAAATCTACACAAATCTTTTTAAATAATTATGTGATGTTTTTGCCTGGTCTTACGAGGAAATGCTAGGCATTGATCCAAAAATAGTCGAACATGAAATAAAAAATTATCCTGATGCTAAGCCAGTTCATAAGAAGCTTCATCTAGTTAATCCCAGGAAAGAAATAGCCATTAAGTTTGAAGTCAAGAAACTGCTCAAAGTCGTTTTTATCTATCCTATCCATTTGACCCAATGGGTGTCAAATCCTGTGTCGGTCAACAAGAAATAGGGAACAATTCACGTATGTACGAACTTTCATGATTTAAACAAGGCCTGTCCAAAAGATATTTTTACCACACCATTCATTGACCAGATAATCGATGAATGTGCATGTTGCGAGGCCTTTTCCTTCATGGATGGTTTTTCGAGATATAATCAGATACAAATCAAACCCGAAGACCAACACAAAATGACATTCATTTGTCCATGGGGTACATTCACGTATCGTAAGATTCCTTTTGGTCTCAAAAATATTGGAGAGACCTTTCAGCAGGCCATGTCTTTTTCTTTCCATGATCTCAAGCATATAGTCGAGGCCTATTTAGATGATTTAGCATCTTGATCTCGCAAGAGAATGGATCATCCCACACACCTCTGACTTATATTTGAGCGATGTCGCTACTTCTAGATTCGCTTGAATCCAAACAAATGCAGATTTTGCATAACATCAGGATGTTTGCTAGGTTTCATAGTGTCAACAATAGGGATCATGGTCGATCCTCTAAAGGTTGAGGCAATAGTTCAGTTGCCCCCCCAACACACAATCCTTCAAATTCAGAGTCTATTGGGCAAGGCGAACTTTTTGAGGCGTTTCATCACCAACTACTCTGAGATCATGAAGGGATTTATGTGCTTACTAAAGAAAGACATTCCTTTTCATTGGGACAAGGTCGCTCAATGCTCCTTCAAACCATTGAAACATGCCCTCACAACTGCCCCTCTACTTCGGCCACCAAACTATAACAAAGATTTCTTATTATACTTGGCTGCAGCAGAGTCAACCATCGTCATGGTTTTAGTTCAAGACGATGATTTTCTCTTCGAATATGTGATCTATTACCTAGCCAAGGTCTCATTAGACCAGAACTCAATTACTCTCATATCGAAAAACTTGCGTTGGCAGCAGTCCGTGTTGTTCAACGATTTTGTCATTATGTTATGTTTCACAAGACCACCGTCATTGCCATTGTGAATCTATTTCAATACGTGTTAACATGATGGGTAATAGGCAGAAAGATTAGTAGATGGATAATCGTCCTCTAGGAATTCAACTTAGATTTCATTTCAGTGAAATCCAAAAAGTCACTGGTCTTCGAAGAACTTATTTCGGAACTTTTGGCTGATTCAGGTGATTTTATGCCTGAAGAATCGCCCATCAGAGGAAATATGTTTTTGATCGTGTCTTCAGATCCCTGGTACAGAGATATACTTGTCTATCTCCAGACTTTGAAGTACCCCACCTCTGCTTCTCGTGATGAGCGTCGTTGTATATGCCATCAGGCTAAGAATTATCTCATACTCGATGATACGTTGTATCAAAGAGGTGTAGACTGCATCCTGCGGTGATGTCTCACTCATGAAGAAGCAATTATCGTGCTTAACGAATGCCATACCGAAGCATGTGGCGGTCATTTTTCTGGGTTGGCAACAACCCAAAAGATTTTACGAGCAGGTTACTTCTGGCCGATACTAATCAAAGATTGTATCGAATCGGTCAAGAAGTGCCACCCATGTCAGATATTCTCTCAGAAGATGAGGGAACATCCCGCTCCCATGTTTCCTTTCATCACAGTTGGTCCCTTCACCAAGTGGGGGATTGATTACACTACATGCAACCCTCCTTCAGCAAGGGGGCACCATTATATCATTGTAGTCGTAGACTACTTCACAAAGTGGGTCAAAGCTATGCCAACATTTAAAGATGATGGAGAGACTGCAACTCTCTTTTTATTTAACTAGATAATATCAAGGTTCGACATCCCGAGAGAGATTGTCACTGACCATGGCAGTCACTTTCAGAACCAAATGATGACTTAATTAACATCAAATCTTAGGTTGCGGAAAGAACATTCGTCACCCTACTACTCCCAAGAAAATGGTCAGGTGGAAGTTGTAAATAAATCTCTTAAGACCATCCTACAGCGAACGATCAACTCGGCCAAGTTAAATTGGCATTTGATGTTATACTCGACATTATGGGCTTACCGAATGTCTATTAAGACTACAACTAGTTTCTCACCTTTTCAACTCATTTACAAGCTGGAAGTAATCTTGCCTATAGAATGTCAGATCCCATCGCTAAAATTGGTAGTACAGTTACTGCCAGACACTTCTCCACTTGAAAAACGGTTATTATAACTTGAGTATCTCAATGACCAGTGTCATGATGTGGCCCTGGCCAATGAGGCTTACAAACAAAAATTCAAGTGTCAATATGATTGGTCCGTTCATCCTCAAATTTTCTCTGAAGGCAACCTTGTCCTGGTCTATGACCAAGATAAGGACCCCATGGGGGCAGGCAAATTCAAACCCATGTGGTTAAGACCTTTCATCATAATAGAGGTTCTAAAAAAGGGCACTTATCATCTGGTTGAATTTGAGGGAAATGCTTTAGCAGAGTCTAGAAATGGGCTCTACCTCAACAAGTATTACTCATAGGTAGGTCACCTTGGGTAACGTTTTGTAACATATGTATAGTCTTTGTACTATTACTTTCTGGTTTCTTTTAGTATTATGGACGTGTCGTTTTTGATGTTATCTTTTGTTACCATGGTAGATGTCAAGTGAATAAAAGGTGTTCATTGGGTACGTAGATGGTGCTAGCCGGCACACTCGGAGGCTTTCCTCCACAACTTGGGTAATTTTTACACCTCAGGGCCAGTTATTATCTTCAGGAGGTATATTTTTAGGCAACACCACAAACAATGTCGACGAGTATAGTGCAGTTATTGAGTTTCTTCGTGACACCCTGTCATCTGGTATCTCTCATCTTTGAGTCTATTTAGACGCTCAGTTGGTTGTGTCTCAGTTAAATAGAGTCTACCATGTTCATGATCCAACTTTACACTAACGATTCCTTAGGGTACGTCTCTTAGAACGAAGCTTTGATTATATTACATATTTTCATGTTCCTAGGATATTTAACCAAGTTATAGATACTCTAGCTAATCAAATTTTAGACTGGCATCTCGGACACATATAAAAAGACATGCACATAAACATGTAAATACATTTTTAAAGGAAAATATGACCCATAAGACACAAAAAGGCATAAAAATCCATATATAATATCATAATAACTAGAGTACATAGGTGGATGCAAGCGCCTAAAAAAATATGACCAGTAACGAGTCATGGGGCTTATGCCCTCAAAAAATAAATACAAGTGGAGCTATCAAAGTCTAGACTAACTAAGGTCAGGGCCTGTGGACCCTGTTGTAATAATCAATGACGTTTGCCAAATGCCAAAACAGTCGGACCCATGTTCGTGGTTCCCCCACTACATGAGGCTGCATAGATGATGGCGGATCCTTAATCTCTGCCATGGGGATGGTGCGAGTGAGCGGGGTAAAATTTCGATCAACTCGTCTCAAAACCATCTTAGCCTCACCGGTTGGAATCTCTCCTGTAGCTGTTGGTACCCCTGCGGCAGTAGGTGCAACCCTTGGCCAAGGACAACACCTATTCCTCGCATAATCTGCAGGTCACGAGGGTCCCACATATACACACAATAAACACATATATGTCAAACACTCTGGTATATAAAAAAAAGAAACATAAAAACTATATATGTTTCACAAAAAAAAATGATGAAAACTTACCCATCTCGCCTTGCTCCTCACCTGGAGGTACAGGTATCTCAGGATCTCTCTAGAAATCAATCCCAGCATAAGGATAATCCTCTATGGCTGGGATTTGCTGCGACAACCAAGCAAAGAAGTCATCATAAAAGGACTCATTGGTCCTTCCACCACCCTGTTGTGGCAACAACACTTCCCATCTACAAACCATAGGAAGAGATGCATGATGTCCTCGTATCACCACTCAAGAACTGAAACTAGGAACTCTTTCAAAGAATAAAGAGCATAGAATTGTTCCAAACTTGTTAGGGATTATTCTTGTAAAGGGGGGGCTAGAATGCAAAAGAATGGGTTAAAACCCACTTGTCCAAAGTTTCGAATGATAATGCGCCCAGGGTAAGTCACGAGTAGGTCCGGGCGGTCCATATTTGCGTGCCCAGATCGATGGCGCATATTGGATTCTGGACCCCCCTTGCCTTTCTACCTTTAAGCAGGGGGGGTCTGGAATCGGGGGCGCACCTCTCCGACGGCCCAGATTAGCACGCCCGGATCAACGGCGATGAAAGCAATTCCGGACCCCCCCCCACCTTTCTACCTTTAAGTGGAGGGGGGGGGGGGTCCAGAATCGTGGATGAAGTTTTCCGATGGCCACGATCGAGGAGCTCGGATCAACGGCTCAGGCACGGCCCCGACCTTCTCAGCTGCCTTGTCTTTTACCCGTGTGCGCCCTTCTTTCCATCATGAAATCTCCCTGTCCGCCTTTCCCTTGCCGCCATGTGTCACCATTAACCCCCCTCTCATGCTTCCATATGGCCTTTTCCTTGTCTCATCATCCATTTACCACCCGCCACGTATCCTTTTCCCTCCATGTCAGCCTCTCACTACATTAAGACTGCCACATCTATTCTCCCGCCGCCTCTGATCGCCTTTCATTGTTCTTGCTTCGTCCTTGCAGTTGTGGCCCCGTCATTCCGTAGCTTTACCCCACTTCCCGTGTTGGCCTCCATACCCGTCCTTCAAGCTGTTTGGTTATTCCAGATGGCAGCACAGGGAGTTTTCCATGTCCCAAAATGTTGAGTTGGCGAGGTCATCTTCAATCCCAAGAAGCAGTTATTGAAGCGGTTGGTGGTGGTTAGACATCGTCTCCGCCATAATGGGAATTCCTGCATTGAATTAAAGTCACGTCGATTCGCCGAATAAACTGTCAGGAGATCGATCGCGTCTGCCATAATTTGCACGACTATTCAAAGATTACAGCTTTGTTTTGTCAGAAGCCATGCAGACACAAAGCTTTCAATGCTACGTCTCGATTTTGTTGTTGTTGTTAGTTTGAGTATATGAAGGCATTTTAGCCATTTTTGTATCGATCGATGGTAGAGCTTATCTCCCGACTGTAAATTTTTCATGACCACTCTGGATTCCTGGTTATGTATCTATGTTTGAGACTTCTTGGTTTATGACAAACAGTTTTCCCTTTTTCATCTTTGTTTTCGTCTTATGCTGGAGAGTTCATGATCGAATGATTCGCTTGAATTAATATAGTTATGTTATGGTAAATGATTTATTGTTGCATTGTTGTTTCTCTGGTTTCCCGTGTTTGGAAATAAGAAGATCTTGTTTTCAGATGCCTGCTTTCATCGTCTGATAGAAGCTTGATGCCTATAGCAGATCCTTGCAACCTTCTCACGAAGTCTTTCGTCTACTCACCCTTATTATAGCTCATTGTTTGAAGTTTATCAAGACCTCACTCGTTTGTGCATGCCTAGCCCAGTTTCTGGGTTGAGACGACTGTTCCGAGTTGGCTTCCATTTGATCACCCCTTCCAAACAAATCGTGACATTAAACTAATGGGTGTCAGGCTCTGCTCCTACAAGAAATCTAGGAGTGACTTCTGACGCTAACATTTATGGCACCATTGCTGGGGATGATGTTGAATATATTCCCTGGGATTGAACGACAAAGATTAGACTGATTCTGAAGGTGCATCAGATATCAGAACTGGAAGATTGCTACTGTGCACCTGGCGACTCCACTATGATGACTCCGCTAGGGAGAACCTGTTCTATCAACTGTGGCTTCGAGAGGCAGACACACGAGGTCTAATCCACACCTGCCTTTAGCCACACCAGAAGCTGACTTGGAAGCGGTGCGAAGAAAGGGAAAGAGCTCTGCGAAAGAGGTTTCCATTGCCGAAACAGGTAATGCACCTTCCCCTTCTGTAAGAACTCCATTGTCTTATTCTCATCTTCCTAGTCGTCCTTCCTCTGAGGTTTCCCATTTTTTGAATTTCAGGAGTGTTCCTGCTGAGTTTTCTCCTCCTGGTCTAGTATCAGAGGGAGAGATCCTTGTCACTCCCCCTTCCCTGGAAGTTGTACCTCCACACCAACATTTCTTAGAAGGTTTCACTACTCCTCTTAAACTTGCTACTGTTGCACAGAGAGAAGCAGCTGCGCATTCTGGTCCATTAGACTTCTCTCTGTTTTCCCCCTCATCTCCCGTTCATACTCCTTCTCCTCCCAGTTCTCCTCCACCTAATATCCCTATGGCTGGTGTTAATCCCCCTCCGACTAGGATGGATTCCATAGTCGCTGCCAGGTATGATCCTTTAGTCCTACCCCATCCTATGAATCCTCTCCCTGCTGGAGACTACTTAAAATACATGCCCAAGTTCAGTGGGGAGGGAGACATAACTGCTGAAGAGCACCTGGCTGCCTTCTACAGTTATGCAGATAACCTCAATATTGAGAATGAAGATGTCTGGATGAGATTCTTTTTCCAGAATTTGGATGGTGAGGTTAGAAAGTGGTTCAGGGGACTGGCCCCTGGATCTATTGCTGGTATTGAAGCCCTGGATAATGTTTTCCTGAGGCAATGCGGAGATAGAAAAGATTATATATATTACATGACAGAGTTTGGGGCTCTGAAGAAAATGGATGGAGAGTCTGTCTCTGACTTCTCCAAAATATTCAATAAGATGTATAACAAGATTCCTGCAGAGATAAAGCCTTCAGAAGCCTCTGCTCAAATCTCATATGCTAGTGCGTTTGACCCTGATTTTTGTCTCGTATTAAGAGAAAGAAGAGCCACCTCTTTAGCTCAAATGCAAGATGCAGCTATAGAAGTGGAATCCAACATACTAGCAGCTGACAGGCTGAGAAACCAGGCCGACACAGACAAAAGAAAAGGAAAATCAGAAGCCTCAACGTCCGGCCCATCACTGCCCAACCCTCAAGTAAGTGAGCTGACCCAGGTCATGAAATTTCTGAAAGAAAAGGTGGAGAGACTGAAGGTGGAGAGGAGGAAAACATACAAAGGCCCTCAAGGCACTAAGAACAAAGGAGGTTTCAGAAGGCCAAACAATATTGCTCCCCCGACTATGCACAGAGAAAGAGGAAAAGACAGAGAAGACCAAAAAATTCAGGCTCCCTTCCAGAACAATTTTGTAGCTGAGGAACAACCAGGGGAAGCAGATGTGCCTGAACCTAAAATCCACTCTGTAGAAGTCACTCCTCCTTTCCCTCATCTGACCCAGTCAGCTTATGAAGAGTCTCTCATGGACGGTCAGCTGAATGAGTTGAGAAAAGGAGACAAAACTATCGGTGGTCGAGGCAAATATAACCTGAGGTCCGACAAAAGAACAACAGTACCTGATGTTCCAGAGTAGTCTGCTAGAGCAGAGAAACCCGCTAATGAAGCAACAAACAATCATAGAGGTAAGAATGCCCAACCCCTCTCTCCCATTGTGCAAAGTCATGTTCCTGAAATTAGAGAAACTCCAAAGTCTATGTCTTCTTTCAATTTCGAACATGAGATCCAAAAAATCAAAATTCCTGTGCCACTCACCGATTTAATTAAACATGGGGAATTCAAAAAATGTTTCTCTGACCTACTAAAATCTGAAGCCTCAAGCCCTTCCGCAGACTTCATAAACCTCCAAGATGAAAGGCCTGCAATTGTCCTAGGTCCCATGGTAGAAGACAAAGACGATTCATCCCCTCCCTTCTACACATCCCTGAACATACATGACAAAGTGCTGCATAATTGCTTAATGGATTCAGGGGCCTCCCACAACCTCATGCCTAAAGCCGTCATGGAAGAGCTCGGATTAGAAGTCACCAGAGCCTATCATGACCTCTATTCCTTTGAGTCCAGGAGGGTTCAATGTTTGGGAGTCATCAAAGACTTGGTAGTCTCTTTGTTTCAGCTACCCATGAAGAGCATGGTCATGGAGATTGTGGTAGCTGATGTTCCCCCCAAGTTTGGCATGTTGTTGTTAAGATCTTGGATTAAGAGACTGGGGGGAACCCTGCAGATGGATCTTACATATGCCACCATTCCAGTGTTTGGAGGGGAACATAGGAGATTATACAGAGAAGCCCAGCTAGCCTACATTGTCAGTGACGAAGCAAACCCCACTAATCATCCCATCTATGCCTTGGACACTGATTTAGGCTCTAGTTTACTGCAGGTCACAGAGACTCTCAAACCCCCTTTGCAGATCAGAAAGCAGTCCATTCTTAATCAGGAGACACCCCCTCCAACCACCTCTGTTTGGAAGATGTTCTTTGATGGAGCTTCCTCCAGTATGGGTGCAGGTGCCGAGGCAGTATTTGTGTCCCCTTGTCATGAGACCATCTCTCTGTCATACAGGCTGGAATTTGAAGTCACTAACAATGTGGCAGAGTATGAAGCTCTGGTTCTAGGATTGAGAGCTGCGAAAGAAATGGAAATCAGGGAGATAGTTGTGTTCGGGGATGCAGAGTTGATTGTCCAGCAGGTAAAAAACATTTATCATACCAAGCATCCTCGACTCAGGAATTACAGGAACGAGGTATGGGACCTTGTGAATAATTTCTTCCTGGCTTTTAACATCTCTTTCATTCCAAGGGAAGAAAATGCCCCAGCCGACTGTTTAGCTTTCACAGCTAGTCTGCTTGAAGTTCCTGAACTGCCTACTGTCAGGTCCGATATTGAAATAAAATACAGACCCTCTGTACCAGACAATGTCAAGCATTGGAAGGTATTTGAGGATGATCAAGAGATCAAAAAGTTTCTTCAATCCGTTGATAACTTTTCTGCATTGCACATAGATGAGGACCCTGACATTGACGGAGAACCTGATCATCACCCTGGGGAGTTGATGAATAAAATTGCTGACCATCAGATTATACAACTGTCGAGCAATCACATTCCAAAAGGACTCATCCCGTTAGAAAGGTTGTTTGATGGAAATGATGTGGCAGTAAAGGGGAGAGTTTCTGGTGATGATGTTGATACAGCTGATTGCAACATAGGCACACCAGAGGAGCCCAAGATGGTCAAGCTGTCAAAGAGTCTGACCGAGGAGCAGAGGATCGGATATACTAAGCTGCTGAAGGAATTTTCTGATGTGTTCGCATGGACCTACGAAGACCTCAAGACATACGACATGTCAGTCATCGAGCACAAGATCCCACTGAAAGAAGAGGCTAGGCTCTTCAAGCAGAAGCTAAGACAGATAAATCCCATGCTGCTACCTGTCATGGAGAGAGAGGTGAAGAAGATGTTGGATGCCCAGATCATTGTCCCCTTGAGATATTCTGACTGGGTGGCCAATTTGGTCCCAGTGAGGAAGAAGAGTGGAGAAATCAGACTCTGTGTCGATTTTAGGAACCTAAAAAGGAGTTCCAGGAAGAACAATTATCCCCTGCCCAACATGGAACACATATTGCAGAAGGTCACTGGTGCTTCCAGAATATCCATGATTGATGGTTTCTCTGGCTACAATCAAATATCAGTCATGTCGGAGGACAGGGAAAAGAAAACTTTCACCACTCCTTGGGGCACATTCATGTATGCCAAGATGCCATTTGGGTTGATGAACGCAAGAGAAACATTTCATCGAGGCATGGACATAGCCTTCGTCGAGGAGAAAGACAAGTTCATGGTGATTTACCTAGATGACATAACAGTCTTTTCCAAGACTGATAAAGAGCACCGCTTCCACTTGAAGAAGGTTTTCCAGAAGTGTCGGAGGTTTGGCCTTTCCCTGAATCCCAAGAAATCATTATTTGCTATGCAAAAAGGGAAGCTGTTAGGCCACATAGTGTCAGCATAGGGGGTGAGGATTGACCCTAACAGGGTAGAAGCACTTCAGGCCCTGCCACTTCCCAGATCTAAGAAAGAGGTCCAAGCATTTCTGGGAAGGATTAATTTTCTGAGGAGATTTGTTTCAAATTTTGCTGAGTTGGTGAAGCATATTACGACCATGCTCAGAAAGGGGCATGAAGTAAAATGGACTTCTGAATCCAGAGAGTCTTTTGCCCAAATAAAGAAGGTGTTGACTGAAGCACCTGTGCTAGTCAGTCCTGATTATTCCAAAGACTTTCTGATATTTTCTTTTGCTTCCTATGATACAGTAGCTGCAGTTTTGTTGCAGAAAAACGGTCAAGGGCAGGAGCAGCCTATTGCCTTCTTTAGCAAGGTGCTGAGAGATGCAGAGCTCCGGTACGAAATCATGGAGAAGCAGGCATACGCCTTGGTGAAAGCTCTCAAAGCTTTCACAGTTTATGTCTTGCATTCAAAGACCATTGCATATGTCCCTTCAACTTCTATGAAGGACATTCTTATACAGCCTGACATAGATGGGAGGAGAGGTAAATGGATCACCAAGATCCTAGAATTTGATCTGGAGATTAAGCCCACCAAGCTGATAAAGGGGCAAGGTTTAGCCAAGTTGCTGGCTGAATCAAATTGCAGGGCCTTGGGAATCAATTCCATCAGTGAGCAAGCTGAGTCATCCAACAGGGGTGCCCAAAGCTCTATTCCATTAGCAGCGTGCACCTGGTATAAGGATATCCTGTATTTTCTGCAAGAATTGAAGCCTCCATCAAAAGTAAAGCCAGAGCCTTAAAGCTCAAAGCGGTCAGGGATTGCCTCATTGACCAAACCTTATATTGGAAATACCCCCAGGGGGTATTACTGAGATGTTTGGACCCACAGCAGGCCCAGAAGGTTATATTCGACTTCCATAGTGGTCTCTGTGGGGGTCATCATTTTTGGAAGACCACAGCTCACAAGATCCTTCGAGCTGGGTATTACTGACGCACCCTATTTCCTGATGTCTGCAGGGAAATTAGAGCTTGCATCAAATGCTAGAAATTCTCAGGGAAGAAACAGCTCAAATCCCTGCCTTTGAATCCTGTGGTGGTCTCAACACCCTTTTAGCGGTGGGGATTGGACTTCATCGGAGAAATTAATCCTCCTTCGAGTGGCCAGCACCAATGGATTCTGACAACAACCGACTACTTCACTAAATGAATAGAAGTTGTCCCTACCAGAAGCACTTCTCACAAAGTGATCGTCAGCTTCCTGGAAGACATCATAGCTAGATTTGGTTGCCCTAGCAAAATTGTCACTGACAATGCTTCCCCATTCTGGTCTGATCCTCTGGTCAAGTTTTGTGAGCAATTTGGGATTTCACTGATTCACTCCACTCCCTACTATCTTCAGGGAAACGGATTGGCAGAGTCCTCCAACAAAAGCCTAATCAAGCTTATCAAGAAGTTGTTGGAGGACAATAAAAGGGCCTGGGACTCAAAGCTCAAATTTTCGCTTTGGGTTGATCGGGTAACAACCAAGAAATCACTGGGCATCTCACCTTTCCAACTGGTTTATGGAATAGAGGTCGTTTTCCCCACTCAACTTGCCTTGCCTGTAGCCAATCTCCTCCAGGACTATGAAGGAGAACCTAACCATGTGCTCAGGAGAATTCATCAGATGGTGGAAGTGCAACAGATCAGAGAACAGGTCCTGGATAGAGCTTACAATCATCAACAAAATATCAAGCAATCTTTTGACAAGAAGAGCAAAAAGAAGGAGTTTGAGCAGGGTGATCTAGTGCTCAAATGGGATGCACCCAAACAGGAAAAGGGAAAACACAGTAAATTTGATGCCCTCTGGTTTGGGCCTTTCAAGATCCTTGAAGTATTTTTGAACAACACCTACAGGTTGCAGGATCTGGAAGGCAATGAAGTTTTCAACGGCCCAGTAAATGGGCATTTCTTAAAAAAATGTTTTATGTGAGCCTCAGTCGGCTCTTTTTGTTTTGTTTTGTAAATATTGTTTTTGTTTTTGTTTTTCGGACTAATAAATGACTCCATAGCCCAACAACAAAGGCACTAAGTCTGCAAAAGAGTTCTTAGAGCATCACAGGGACGACTCTATCCCCCATGGAGCCAAATGTTAGCGATATTTCTTGTAAAGGGGGGGCTAGAATGCAAAAGAATGGGTTAAAAACCACTTTTCCAAAGTTTCGGATGATAATGCGCCCAGGGTAAGTCATGAGTAGGTCTGGGCAGTCCAGATTTGCGCACCCAGATTGACGACGTATATTGGATTTCGGACCCCCCTTTCCTTTCTACCTTTAAGTGGGGAGGGGGGGTCTGGAATCAGGGGCGCACCTCTCTGACGACCCAGATTAGCACGCACGGATCAATGGCGATGAAAGAAATTCCAGACCCCCCCCCCCCTCCTTTCTACCTTTAAGTAGAGGGGGGGGTTCTGGAATCGTGGATGCAGTTTTCTGATGGCCACAATCGAGGAGCCCGGATCAACGGATCAGGCACGGCCCCGACCTTCTCAGTTGCCTTGTCTTTTACTCGTGTGGGCCCTTCTTTCCATCATGACATCTCCCTGTCTGCCTTTCCCTTGCCGCCATGTGTCACCATTCACCCCTCTCTCATGCTTCCCTATGGAATTTTCCTCGTCTCATCATCCATTTACCACCCGCCATGTATCATTTTCCCTCCATGTCAGCCTCTCACTACATTAAGACTGCCACGTCTATTCTCCCGCCACCTCTGATCGCCTTTCATCGTTCTTGCTTCATCCTTGCAGTTCTGGCCTCGTCATTCCGTAGCCTTACCCCACTTCGCGTGTTGGCCTCCATACCCGTCCTTCAAGCTGTTCGGTTATTCCAGGTGGTAGCACGGGGAGTTTTCCATATCCCAAAATGCTGAGTTGGCTAGGTCGTCTTCAATCCCAAGAAGCAGTTATTGAAGCGGTTGGTGGTGGTTAGACATCGTCTCTGCCATAATGGGAAGTCCTGCATTGAATTAAAGGCACATCGATTCGCCGAATAAACTGTCAGGAGATCGATCGTGTCTACCATAAGTTGCATGACCGTTCAAAGATTACAGCTCCATGTTGTCAGAAGCCATGCAAACGCAAAGCTTTGAATGCTATGTCTCGATTTTGTTGTTGTTTTTAGTTTGAGTATATGAAGGCATTTTAGCCATTTTTGTATCGATCGATGGTAGAGCTAAGCTCCCAACTATAAATTTTTCATGACCACTCTGGATTCCTGGTTATGTATCTGTGTTTGATACTTCTTGGTTTATGACAAACAATTTCCCCTTTTTCATCCTTGTTTTCTTCTTAGTCTGGAGAGTTCATGATAGAATGATTCACTTGAATTAATACAGTTATGTTATGGTAAATGATTTATTGTTGCATTGTTGTTTCTCTGGTTTCCCGTGTTTGGAAATAAGAAGATCTTGTTTTCAGATGCCTGCTTTCATCATCTGATAGAAGCTTGATGCCTATAGCAGATCCTTGCAACCTTCTCTTGAAGTCTTCCGTCTACTCACCCTTATTACAGCTCACTGTTTGAAGTTTATCAAGACTTCACTCGTTTGTGCATGCCTAGCCCAGTTTCTGGGTTGAGACGACTGTTCCGAGTTGGCTTCCATTTGATCACCCCTTCCAAACAAATCATGACATTAAACTGATGGGTGTCAGGCTCTGCTCCTACAAGCAATCTAGGAGCTACTTCTGACGCTAACAGGACCCAAAGTTCTTCTACGTCCGCAATCGACAATCTGTGAGATACCTCTTCATACAATCCAACAGTGTAGTGCTCCAGTCAAATATCTGTGCATTTAAGCACTGGACTGCACAGTTCATCTTTGCATGGGACGCCTGATGTAGAGTCACAGAACCAGTCATCCGCCCAGTAAGCAACAAAATCACCCGCAATGATAAATCGGTGATCCTGCTTATTGGAACCTACGAGCTCGATCGTTCTGTACCCACCTCACAATGAAGTCCTATCAATTATGATATATTGTGAGGCCTAGCAGAAAATGTCCGAAAATTGACTGGTTCCCCTCTCCTGGAGAGGCCATTCAAAAAGTATATATCCTCTGTAGTGGGCACTAGTGACTGCCCCTCTAACATAAAATATTATGTGTCAGGGTGTCAATATTCAACCAAAGCATTCAGTAGCCTAGGTTGTGCTCTCATGAAAGGACATAGAAAATACTTGAGGATGCCACATTGCATTAACACCTCCATAGCATTAGGGTCTTCCCCAACTAGTGTGCTAATATCTTTGTTCTCTCGTTCTCTCCATTGCACATACATCCTGCACATGGGCAAATTTTTAGAGGGTTAGGCCTTGCTTTTTAAACCTTTTTTTCACTCATGGGAGGTTCCACGTGGGTTTTTGTGATGGCAGTCACGTGTACACAAAGTGAGTGTACATGCGAGCTGTCATAGGACATCCCGCGTGGACCTAGGGCCAACCTTTTAAAGGTTGATGCCCCCCCAAGAAACCAAATTAAATGCATAAATGAAGAATTAAAAGGCAAGAGGAGGTAGTTTATACTTACTTGGTCTAGATGGATGGTTCTTTCATCCACTGTATCTCCCAGAATCACCACTTTTATCAAAGGTGGTTTTTTTCTCTAGAGTCAATTTCCAAATTAGCAATGGTGATAATGAGCTAGTAGCTTCTATTTATAGACTTTTTGGCCCTTTTTTGTCACTTTTTTGGCCCCCCTTATAAGTTTCTCTAAATTGAAACCCATTTAGAGTGATTCAAGAGTTTAAATGGAAGGTTACGTTCACGTATCAGGACAATTTTTGGAGTTTCGGGTCACGTTTGACGGTCTGTGGGTAAAAATCTCAGATGGTCAACTTGTGCATATAAGTTAGGTTTCCACCCGTACTTTTGTATCTCGTTGTCTTTATCCCTTTTCCATAGGATCAATCCCACCAAGTTGTGACACGGAACCATCATTACTACTTTAGAAGTGTCACGATTTGGTGGTAGAGCTTACCAAAACATGGATGCCCTAGGTAGATCCTAGTTGCATTATGGTGTCCATGATGTCACTAATGACTGTAGGCTCGAGAGTCCTTTTAGTTTTTCCTGATTACGAGTTTGAGCCTCATTTGCATGACTCATTATCACCCTTGAACTCACCCTTGGGACTCCCAAAACATAACAGGTCTTGTTTTAAGCCCTTTTTAGACCCTCTAAACATGAAAGGATTTTCAAGCAATCTTGTGGCCTTTCATGCTCGTTAAACTGAAATTTTAAGTCACGTCTGTCCGGTGGTAGTTTACCCCTTTTTCGGTCTGGATGGTCAACTGTACGAACAAAGGTATACTCTAGGGGACTCAGTTCTCTAGAAGAGTATTCTTAGGTATGATTTTAACCTTTTTTCGAGCCTAAGGGAATAAATTTACGAAAAAGGAACCCCCATGGAGTCCATAGTTAAGATCTTTTCAGACTCCCTAAAATTGAAAATTGTTGGTCACTGTAATTTCTTATTAACTAAACAATCAAGTGTTACATAAATTGTCAACCTAGGGAAGTCTTTTTATTTCAAAGGCAATCACACACTGTATATGCTCAATCTCAAAAGCAATCTAGAGTTGTAGTAAAAGTACATTAATCACACCTTGGCGTGAACAGACTGTAGTTCTACTTTGAATTACAGAAAAGCAATCTATCTATTGCAGAGTTCGAGGTTTAAGGAAATAATTATTAGAAGAATCCTGGATTACATTAATAAACAACCTAGGAAAAGAAATATTGCAAGGATATTGCAAGGAAGACTAACTATTATGTAACATATAACAGGACCCTATTCCCCAAGTAGGAATCTTCAGCACCTGTTTCCAACTATCACACTTTCATGAACTCATTACTAATCAAAATGATTGACATGTATTGAAGGCTAACTATCTTATAACAAATAAAATGACCATGTTCCCCAAGCAGGAATCTTTAGCACCTGACTCTGATTATCACACTTTCATAAATTCATCAAGCATAATTACCAATCAGAATGATTAACAGTTAACCAAGCATGAATTGTATAAAAACAGTGTAACAATTAGTAAAGCAGAGTTTCAGCAAAACAGAGTTCAGTAAAGTAGAGTTTCAACAAAATAGAGTTTAAACAAGGCATGAACAAAAATAATACTAACACACTACAGAACTAATGGGTGAATCTTGTGAAGAAGGTGGGCCCTCCCTTCTCACAAGATTCCCTAGAAATGAAAGGAGCTAAGAAGAAATGCTTAGAATAATCTTTTATTCATCTGTCAATTGTATCATCTTACAATATCCAAAGTGAACACGTCCTTATCTGTAATTCCTTTCTAGCCAAAAATAATAATACCCTTCTAATGATGATTTCCCCTTATTTAAAGAGGAGAATCCTCTCAATACAATTGATCATCAAATTACATGTGCACATACGAATCCTATTCTTTGTCGGATCTAATCTTCTATGCTCAAATAGGATATCCTGATCTCCCGTAGCAAAATGTTGTTACAATAGTTGGAATGGTGCTAAGTTGAGGTGTAGTTGTTGCGGCCAGTGTAACAGCTTCTTTATTTATCTTCTTGTTACTGTTGTTGTATACTGTTTCAGCATCACAAATCATGGATTGTTTCAACAACGGGATTTGTGTTCTGTTTGACTATTTTAGCAACGTGGTATCAAGTAGCAACGATGGTTGGTGCTGGCTTAAGGTGTGGCTATTGCGGCTAGTGTAACAACTCCTTATTTTTATTGTTGTGTGAATTGTTGTTCCAGCATCACAGATCACATACTGTTTCAACAATGGGATTTGCATGTTGTTCATTGTTTCAGCAATGGGTCTTCAAGCAACAACAATAATCTGCAGTTCGAACTATTTTAGAAACTATATGTTTCTGATCGATGGTTAAGTATGAGAGTAATGTAAAATTACATGTAAAACAAATTAAACATATAGCAAAGAGAAGAAATGTTATATACCTTTGGAAAGATAGGTTAAGGTGATAATGTAAGCTTAAATGTGAGTGGGAAAAGGATGTAATGATAGCAAAAAGTATGAACAAAAAGGTACATTATAGGGTCCTAACAAAAATATTGTCGAGTGACCTTATTCTTTCACACTCGTTAAACTGGTCCAGAAGAACATTCTTGATGGAGTCCATAGTTAATCTTTTTTCAAACTCCTTAAAAATGAAAAAATTGCCGAGTGATCTTGTCTTTATCACACTCATTAAAATGGTTTTGAATAGGAGTCTTTTCGGTGCTAGTTTACCCCTTTTTCGAACCGACTATACTATCTTCAAAAAAGGTTCCCCAATGGAGTCTCCTTTTACGTTTTTTCAGACTCTCTAAATATGAAAAAACGTCGAACTTACCTTCTTTGGGCTCATTAAACTTACATCGAAGGACGTTACCATTGTGTGTTTTGTTAACATCATTTTCATACCTGCGTCTTCGGTCTAATGTCGGCTCCATGTTGTTGTTAACTGAACCATTTGAAGCATGCCTTAAATGCAAGCCCTGTAGCACTTTGCCTCTGCGTCTTGACACCTTTGGACCCAGGAGGGATTTTTTTCGAGTGTCCTTTCTTAGAACATCACTCTTGTCCTTGTGACTCAAACTTGTATGTTTACGACACTCATTTCTCCTTTGTAATGTAACATTCTTTTATTCTTTTTCCAAAATTATTGAAAAAGATAAAAAAATCAAATATACCCCAAAAAGAGGAAGGGAAAAGTATTTTCTTCGTATTGGCAGCACACTGAGTCATCCTTGGATAAAGAACATCCTTACGTTTGTTTGTCAAGCCCTGGGATTTAATATGACCTTAGGAAGTTGTTCCTGCTACATTGAGCTGTGTCCTCCTCCATTTGGTTATTCTTCCAAACATATGGAGAGTTTGTGTTGCCTCCTACCTCGTGAACTTATGTTAATTCCATGTTGCATGAGTCTCATCATTTTTCATGCTATCGTCCAAGGGAAGTTTTTCCAAGCCTGATTCGGCTTCTCTACAATTTGTCTCTTTCCCTCATGCTAGGCCATCCTGAAATTCCAATCAAATCTTTGTTTGAAATCAATGAAGCCTTCAGTCTAATCATCGAGATTCTCTAGTCCATGACCGACGAGCCATCAAAGACCTCCAGGTAGTGAAGTTGTACACTCATATTACACTCCTACCTGAGTTTTGAATATTTTGAAATTATTTCTTGAGCTCTGAAGACCTCATCTCCAACCATCAAGCCTTATCAGCTTCTAGAAGATGGATACTCTACATGTATATCTTTTTGATTTCGATATGTACCTTCGTTGTGTATTGCTCATGGCTACACTTTATATAGTTATATGACATGGATCTACAGTGTTTTTGATTGGAAGCCATGATTTTATTTCATCCGAAGCATGGGTATGCCCACCTTAGTGAGACAATTATTATTTTATAGAAGGCACCTCCCAATTTCTGGTCCCTGGGCTCACTTGTTTGGAACGTTGGTGAAGATTGTTAATGTATTTCAGCCATCAGATGCTCTTCTGACCTCACACATTAGGGGGCATCTATTATAACCCTAATTTTCACTAGACATGCTTACCTGGCATCAATCCATATCATATTCCTTCTTTGTCAAAACACTATTGAACAACTCTTCTTAAAATCCCTTTTTATAAAGGCCCACATGCCCTACTCCATTACTGCACGCGTGTACATGCTAACTAACCCAAGATAGCCCGCGTGTACCTACAAAAGCATGAAAAAAGGAAATTTTCTAATGGAACACACAGCTTTGGGTAAGTTAACTAAACCTTTTGGCCATGCATGGTTGTTCATTCAACCAAATACCTAGATCCTTCTAACCTATAAAAGAAGGGGTAAAGGTCCCATTTGAAAGGAGGAAAAACGTAGTCAAGAAACTATACCCGATTGAGCATTCCCTTTGTCCCAACATTTAGCCATCCTTGTGCAAAGAGAAGTATAGAGAAAATTAGTTGGAAGACAATGGAAGAAGAGCCCAGGACCAGGATCGAGGAGCAATAGTAGACTTTATCATTGTAAGGTATCATTGTGAAGTTAATAAAAGAATTGCTTTTCCTGTCCCACCATATGAGATTGTAATTATTTGAATATTGATTGCACCATTGATTAAATCTCTAACCCATTAGTTCATAGATCAAATGCATGTGGATTTCTTTGTTTTTATTTTGTAAATGCAGGTCAATATTGGGAGGAGAGTTGCATTCAAAGAAGGAACAAGCGTGAAAAGGGATCTACACCAAGCAGGAAAAATAAGGTATGTGAACTTAATCTCTTGAGCCTTGTATTTACATATGAGTAACGGGGGTTTAGGCATGGGATGATGGTAAAAAGTAAGAATCTTTAGGTCATCTCTGCATGCATGATAAAACCCTTAGTGCTAGTTCGTAGGATGGATTTCCCACCCACAACACTCCTTTTAGCTTTTTTCTAGCTCCCTAAACATTAAAATATCATCGAGCAAGATTCTTTCCTTTCACACTCATTAAATGGATTTGAAAAAAGGATGTCTATTTGGTGTAAGTTTAACCCTTTTTCAGATTGGATGGACTTATTACGAAAAAAGAATACTTTAGTCAACCTTGGCTAGAAGAGTTCTCCCTTGTATTCTTTTATCCTTTTCAGGATTAGGAGACTAAATTTACAAAAAAGAACATGCTTGGAGTCTTCTTTGTCCTTTCAGACTCTCTAGATATGAAATGATGAATCAATCACTATTCTCCTCCCCATGATCAAAAATAAATCCATGCGTGAGAACATTGAGAATTATTTTATTTTCTTTCTCACTCGCTTAAACATGAAAGAAGCATAAAAAGTGGGGTTTTTTTTTCCATCTAGTCATATTCACAAATGGAAGTCATTTATTGAATCGTCCTTGAAAAATGCACCTATTTTGTGTTAATGTACAAAAATTAGGTTATCCATTTTATTTGATTCCTTCCCATCTCCATGAGTTCTTGGACTCCACCAGCCGGTTACTCTTCTAGTCATCCATGGAAACTATTTTGGTCCCTATCGATTCAATGATGCCAAGTCAAGTTATTTGTCATGTTTTTTTGTTCAAGGGAAGTTAGCTTGTGTCAGCCATTTTTAGTCCTTTAGCCCATTCATCCCAACCATCCTTGTGTCATCTGTTCTCTACTATTACACTCTCCACACCATCTACATTTATATGTTTCATGTTGATTTATGAGGGATACATCAATGCCCTCCTTCGATGGATTTCATCATGTCAACTCCAAATCATTATATAGGTTTGAAATCTAGAAACCAGTTAGTACCCTGGGATTTGCAGACATCAACGACAAATTCCCTTGCATTTCAGTAGTGGGTTTACATCATTGGATCATGTTGAATGAATCTACGAGTGTTCAAATTCAACTCATTTATTCACACCTGCAAGATTCTAATAGGTATCTTGGGGTCCATAATCATCATCAGTGGATTTCATCATGTTTGTTAACGAAATACATCAGTGAATGGTAATTATATGGTTTATACCATGCTTGAACTCAACTCATTTATTTGCATGTTGTAGATTCATACCATTGGAATTTGGGACGAATACCTTGGGTTGGGACCATTCATTCCTTTTTTTCATTCCCTCCCAATTTGTGATGGAGTTCTTCATGAGTACTTCAAGGATCACTCAAGCATTGAGTTCTCTCACTGATTTGTATACTGTGACATATATCCACATTCGTACTTGTTTGTGGCTATTCTCTCACTTGTGCCATGAATCCAAAATGTATTCTTTCATGGCTATGATCTAGTTACTTGCATTGTGCATGGATCTACAATGTATGGTTCACGACTATGCTTAGTTTCTATTACCGAGCATGGGTATGCCTACCTCGGGGATTTTATTATTATGCAATATTGATGATGGTTTCTTTCCAAGTTCCTTTTACCAAACCTTTGCGATTTTATTTGTAAAGTATTTCTTCCATCAAACACCTCTTCTGCCCTCACACTTTAGGGCGCATCTATTATACAATTATTTTCCACCTAATCACTTGATGGGCGTCACTAAGGGTTATCGGTCTTAAACAATGAATCATACATTTTTTCCCCTGATTTTTTAGTACCTTTTTTTTGGTCGTTGGTTTCCCCTTTACATCCTGCAACCAAAAATTTTTGGTCACTCCTTATCCTCTGGAAAAGGGCAATCGGTCTCTTCATACAAAAATGCAGGGCGTGATGAGGTTTGTTACTCCCTATTTAGGATTGGTTTCATAAGATGAGATTAAACCCAAGATTATTAGTGGTTTGACCTTGAGAATATTTTCATCTTGGGCATGGAGATCTTATCCAAACTACACTTTGATATTATCTCTACTAACCTATAAATAATGGGGGTCTGTCATGAGAAAAAGGAGGAGAAATAAAAATGCAAACTCATTTTGGCAGTTTGATTATAGATCTTGGGAAGGGAATTTGGGAAAGGAATGCATCAAATTCTTTGGTTGTAAGGTGTAATCCATTTGTTCTATTAATATAATATGTACAAGATGTTTCCCTCTACTTGGATGTGTATGTAATTTTTATATCTCCTTGTGGAGAATTAATGTTTTAATGTGTTATGATACATTATTAGATCTATCACTAATTTATACATGATTAGTTTGATCTTGTGAAAGGTTTCTATGTCTCTATGCGTGTAGATCTAAGTTGGTAAGAGCGAAGGGAATCTTTGTGGAAGATCAAAACTAAGGAGTGTCTAGGGACAACTGTTGTATCACCAGATAAGCCTATCATTCCATCAACTTATAGATTATTTTCATGTATGAACTAGCTCTAGGAAAATCTATCGTTTACATGTCTATTATGTCTTAGGTCTAGGAATATCCTAAGGGATTTATCTCTTGTAGGGTGAAAATATCCTACAACGTCAGGGCTTACCTAACCAGGTGTTACCACCTATCCTCTTCATCGATGAAGTCCTTCGTCATCATCGATATTTTTTGGAATTCAACACTTGGATATCTGGCCATATATGACCCAAAAATATTGTGTCCAACATCAATGTTCTAGATATTCATCGATACCCCTCTCCGATGATCAATGACTCTCATTTTCTCTCGAAATATTTTTCATTGTTGTCATCATTGGTGTCAGTCCATTCTCCAGATCTCACTCCATACCCCTACTCGTCATCCTTCAATGAATGGTTAGGATATAAAGAAATGTATATCTAACAGTTTAGATTGTGATCAAATACCTAACACTACTACATACGACGAAAATTTCCACGGTTTTTCGTTGCTATTGCCACACATATCCATCGCAATTTCCACGAAAGCAAAGACTAGTTTTCGTG
Organism: Picea engelmannii; assembly: GCA_009831015.1. Classification (NCBI taxonomy): domain Eukaryota; kingdom Viridiplantae; phylum Streptophyta; class Pinopsida; order Pinales; family Pinaceae; genus Picea; species Picea engelmannii. The sequence continues at coordinate 499,202 of ML788257.1, forward strand.
GAACTTTTTTCATCACTATTTCCACGAACCAGGTATTCATGGAAACAATTATGACACAAGGCTGCCACATGTCATCATATTGAATATAGGTTTACCTTAAAAATTGTGGCAATAACGATGAAACATCGTCGCAATAGAGATGAAAAATCCCGCCAAAGTAAAAAACTCACCAACAACTTACGACATAGATGCCATAAGTGCAATGAAAAGAGTGGAAATTTGCGACGAAAAATCATGGCAATAGAGACGAAACCTCTTGGCAGAGTAAAAAATTACGACGCAAATGTCATATGTGCGATCAAAAAGTGTGGAAAGTTACAACGAATGTCCGTCGCTATTTCCATGAAAATCCTTGGCAGAGTAAAAACTCTTTTTTTTCTTGCAATGAAATTTCGTCACTATTGCCACGAAAATATTCTTGGTAGAGCTAAAATGTTTGCGACGAAATTTCTTTGCTATTGTCATGCCTCCTATAGGTTTAAAAAAAAAAAATCTACATGAGAATCTACATGAATAGTTGGAAATAGTTGTAGAGAAGAAAATTTGTATAGTTGATAAGTTGGTCCCTTACACTACTAGACTCGAGAGATAGCTATTGGCTAACCATTGTAGCCACCCTATGATATATTTGTATAACCTCACCTACTTGATAATGATGATTCTTGGCAAATTTTCTAGGATGATAGGGACATTTGTGGCCTTTATGCTTATTGAGAGAAAGTTGATACTGTAATGTCATTCTCATAGACAAAAAAATGTTTCCCAAGGGCTTACTACCTTTGGATAATTCCTTTTCCCTATGTGATGTTGGGAGTAAGAACACATCCTCTCAAGAGGATTCAAAGAGAAAGGTATCATACACTATCCTTATGAATATTGGTGCAGATGATGACCCTAAAACTTTGTCCATAAGTGCTTATTGTTTCTAGTTAGAAAAGAAAAATAATATTACTTTATTCCTTGAATTCAAGGATGTCTTTGTCTATTCATATGATGAGCTTTGTGGTTTTGACCTGAGAATTATCCATCATGCTATTACTATAAAATACAACACTATTCCTATTTGGAAAAGACAACAACTAGTTACTCTAGCCTTTGAGGCCACTATTAGGAGGGAAGTTGATAAGATGCTCAATGCCAATATCATAACTGGTTCTATATCTAGTAACACCACTAACATCCATAGATAATGATGATTGAGTTGACCTTGTAGCTAAAGAGGAATATGCTTCTTCAAAAGCATAGGTAAGGGAATAAGCAATAGAGGTGGTTTAATCCATTGACTTAGAAGAAATTAACTAGGTAAATACAACACCATAGCAAGAGAGGATACATAGGTAGTTGAGGCATAGGCTTCTTCTTCAGTAGCAGAGAAAAAGAAAAGGGAAAAGGAAGC
>ML788257.1:500647-527054 GCA_009831015.1 Picea engelmannii
CCATTGACTTAGAAGAAATTAACTAGGTAAATACAACACCATAGCAAGAGAGGATACATAGGTAGTTGAGGCATAGGCTTCTTCTTCAGTAGCAGAGAAAAAGAAAAGGGAAAAGGAAGCAATAGGAAAATTAAACCAAAAGCTACAAATTTGGAGGTAGAAGAAGGAGAGATAATTATTGACTTCTGTGTCAAGTACTCTGAGTGGGTTTCTAACTTGGTCCTAATTCACAAAATGAATGGGTATGTTTGACTATGTGTAGAATTTTGCACCATTAACAAGGAAAGAGTGAAGGATAACCTTATGCTCCCCAACATGGAACTAATACTGCAACAAGTTGTAGGATCCCAAATGATGTATCTTCTTGATGGATTCTTAGGTTCTGATCAAATTCACCTCAAGCAAGAATATCATTATAAAACCACCTTCACTTATGAATGCACACCCTTTTGTTTAATCAATGCAGGTGCCACCTTTTAGAGAGATACGCACATAACATTCGATGACTTAATTCGTATGATTATTTAGGTTTACCTCGATGACCATACTATTCATTCTAAGCTATCAGGAGATAGTTTTAATCACCCAAAGCAAGTATTTCCATGTTGTAGAAAGTATGACATGTCCTTGAATTTAGCTAAGTCTATATTTGGTGTCTCATGGGAGAAATTACTTGGCCATATTTTTAAATATTCTAGCATTAGTATTGACCTAGAAAGGGTTTGTGTGATTCAAAACCTTCCTCCACCTGCCACAAAGAAGGACATGCAATCCTTTATGGGAAAAATCAATTTTGTTAGAATGTTTATACATGTGTTTTCCAGGATGGTCAAGCCTATTCATAATCTGCATAAAAAGGAACATGATTTTTCTTGGTCTCAAGACATTGAGAGAGGTTTGGTGGATATCAAAAAGGCCATTTTTGTACCTATGCTTTCCCAACTTGATTTTCTAAAATATTTTGTCATATACAATAGTATAGAGAAAGCTATCTTAGCTATCCTATTACAAAAGGATGACTTGGGTTCAAAACAATCAATTTATTTCATGATCTTAATCCTTTCTAATGTTGAGTTGAAGTATACCTTGATTTAAAAGAATTATTTCTCTTTGGTCACGGCTGCTGAAAACTTTTGCCACTTCATTCTTGGAAAACATACTAAGGTAAAGGTTCCTCTACCTACCATTAAATTTATATTGTCCCAAACTTTCCTTTTAGGAAATCTTTCTCATTAGTTAACTAAGATACAAAAGAATGATTTTGAGATATTTACTTCTCACACTATTAAAGAGTGATATTTATATCTCCACCTGGCTTAGCATGGTGATCCTAATGAAGATTCCAATAGTGATGATCACTATTTATCTGATTGATTTGTTGTTGATTGTGAGAATGTATATGTCACTGATCATCCTTAGTATCATGATATTGTTTGTTACTTACATAATGAACATTGCCTTCCCAACATTGAAAGTCACAAAAGGAGATTGGGATTAAAATCCTCAAATTATGTCATATTGTGTATTTACTATTTCGTAGGTTTATAGATGACGTACTTTTGTATTGTGTAGACAAATATATCTCTTAAACCATGTTGATAGTTCTTCACTATATGGATGCTCAACCCTTTTACATTGGTGGACATTTTGTTTCCAAGGAGATTGCAGAAAAAATCATCTAGATTGGTCAATAATGACCCTCTCTTTTCAAATATTGTTACTAGTTCGTGCAATCTTACAATATATGCTAGAATATGATGGGAAGAGAGTAACTTTCTACCATGCCCTTAAATCTTGTTCTTCTTGATTTCCTTTTTCTATGGGTTATACACTTCATTGGCCCAATTATCCCACCATCTTCTATTGGCCATGTGTTTATCCTCATAGCCACTGATTGCTTTACCAAGGGTGTGAAGTTGTTCAACTAAAAAATTATAAGGTTGATCAGATAATTTCCTTCATAGAAGTCAATATTTTCTCACAATTTATCTTTCCATTGGAAATTATTTATGATAATTGAATTGCTTTCATTTATGGGAATTTGACTAATTTTTGTAGCAAGTTTGGGGTTAAGCATTGAACCTCATCCACTTATTATCCCCAAGGTAATGGCCAAGTAGAATCCATGAACAAAAAATTGATTAAAATATTAAAGAAGAACGTGGGAAAGAGAAACCCTACCAATGGCATTGTAATGTCCCCACTTTGGGACATCAACACAGTGCAAAGGTTTATGATAACCAGAGTAGCCAGATGGGTGTTATAGAGAGTACAGGGGTTATTGACAGGAATTGTGTGTTCCAAATTTCATTTCTCATCATATCTCATCATTATGATCCATTCCGCATAGGTTGGCTTTGGTTTCATTGCATTCCGATGATTTCCATGATTTTGACTAATTTGAGCTATAAGTCAATTAAATTCACTAAAGAGGTCATTTTGGGACATTACTTGGAGGAACCTCTCAGTGTAATAGATCATTGGAATCAGTAGGAACAACACTATAGTATGGGATGGCTGGAAGTGACTTTCAGTGGCCAGGGAAGCCACAAGGAGAGATAAGGATCTCTTTAGAGGTAAAAAGGTTAATTAATTAATTAAAGTGATTTAATTAATTAATTAATTATTAATAAAATGAAAGTCACTTTGGAGGGACAAGGTGAGCCAAAAATTATAAAAGAAAGGCAAGGGCCTCTACTCTATTCATTCATGTATGATCATATTTTGATATCTGGCTTCTAGCTAGTGAGCCCAACATTGGGGGTTTTGAGGGTTTTGACTTAACAAACCCTAGAGGACAATTCGGTGGTGAAAGATTCCACCTAGCTTGTCCCAATATTGGTCTCAGAGATGCAATACTCTCCCACACCATTCTAGCTTGGTTCTACACAGGCACAGGAAGAGAAGGAGGGCGCACCATTGGAGGTTTCCAGCAAGGGGGGCGCACCATTCTTGGAGAGAGATTCATTGCAGGTGATTGGCAGGGATTTTGGAGATTCTATCACCTGGGTTTTCATTGTAGGGCCTTGGACATCAGATATAGTCCATTTAGGAGGAGTTTCAGCTACCATTTTATTTATTAGATGCATGGGATGAATTGGAGGAGAGGAGCAAACTTCAAAAAGTGGTTTCAATCATTTTCTAGCACAGATCTTCACCATTTCACTTGGGACTTCACCAGGGAGGTAACCAAGCCCTGATCTATCATTGTAGTAGTTTTACGGAGCATTTGGAGGCATCTAGGAGTGAGGTTATCTAGGGTTTCAGGCAACTAGGGGGGTGCACCATTCAGTGGAGGAGTTCAAATCCTTACAATTGCCTGATCTATTAGTTGGCATATTTCTTGCGGTGATTGGACACTTTTGGCAGCAAGGCCGAATTTTTGAGGAGCTTCAGCATTCCAGCAGGACGTGGCATCATCCAGTTAGGGTTTCTGCACTTCATACGACCAGATCTACCTTGGTATTGGTCTTCATCTCTTATCCATCCTTTGGAGGATTATTTTGTATTGTCGGGAGATTTTTGTAGCATCTCATACTTCTATCTCAGAGCCATATGTTAAGCATTCCAGATCAACATCTTCATTGTAGCAGGTTCCTCTATTTCATGAATAAAAGCATATTTGAGATGTTTTGGCATGTCTATCATATTGCATATGGTTGAGGTATGTTCCATGGTTGTCTCTTCTTGTTATTTGCTGAAAACATTCATATAAACACATCGGTAAACCCTAAGGTCGAAATTAAGAGGCCATTCAGCAAGTAAACACATCTAAACAAGTAATTCAGCAAAGTGTTTGACGAAATGCCACAACTAGAAAAGTTTTAAAAAGACAACCAAAACTGTGATGATCCTTGCATAATGGATTGGGATCATTACAGTGGTATCAGAGCTTAAATCCTTCCAACCTGAGGGGTCTTTCATAGGGATAAATGGATAGTTGGAAAGAAATGGATAAGTTATCTATTGAGATGACATGCTTGGAGATCATATATTCCAGCCTTAGCGAGGAAAATCAGACTCTAATAACCTTTCCTTGGTACGTAGCCTTCAAGAAGCTCAGTTGGAGTGAAGAGAATATTTTACATGGCATCATTTTAGAAGATAAAAAGAGAAAAGAAGCAGCTAGATGGTGGGAAGAACAGAGAAACCCCATGCCCATTAGGAGCACACATCCTTGCCACTATTGCAAGGGGCCGTGGGAACCAGATCATAGGTGTAGGGGTAAGGATTAGAAGCACACTATTGAGGAACACTATGACAGTGATGATGAGATATGTGAGGATGGAGCGATAGGTGCCTATTTGGAGCAGTATGATGATGATAGTGACTCTTTCACAGAGGCTAGTGATAGTGACTCTTGTACAGAGCATGATGCTACTAGAAGGTTTGAGGAGGATGATGACCCTTGTGTAGTGGATAGGAAGATATATGGATAGGACGATAGCACCAGTGTCTCAATAGACATATCACATACCATTGATGACCTTACGCCTCAACAAAGTGGTGAAATTAGTGAGGAGTCACACGTGTTAGCACCTAGATATGATGAGCTTCTTATGATGGTTGTGACACATATGCCATCCTTCCAGACACCCCTGATAGCCATGTCACATGAGGAGGTCAGTGGCATGTCAGATAGGTTTGATGAGCCTTGTGTGAGGGATGCACACCACAGACATGTAGATCCACCAATCTAGGAGGAGATACGGGGAGTACAGATAGGGGACCTTACACATACATATCAGCCAGAGGAGATTGAGTCACAGATTTGGGAGACTCCATTAGTTGTGTAGATTGCAGAGACTGACAGGTTGATTGAGCACTTACTTCCAGGATCAACCTGCATTAATGAGGATTCAATATTTAGCAGTCAGGATGACCATAGGACATGTATGAATACTTATATATGGGATCTAGGTGTAGATGATAGTAGCAGGTTGAGTGCACAAGACGATACGGTTTCCCATACATGATACAATATGAGTCAGGGTGAGATAGCACCTAGTGACAGGGTGCAATGGCATACAGGAGTACTCAGTGGCACAGTAGATAGCAGGAAGTTCAACACTTTATCTTCTACAAAGAGTGTTGTTGAGGATTTTAGTGATGGCACCAACAATGAGAGGCATGAGGTGGTACCTCAGCATGACTGTGATCAGAATTCACACCACTTAGCAACACAGTTGAGAGTTAGTGAGGTATGATCATGGCAACCACTAGACGGATTGATGACATGCATGCAGTGATGGCATATTACTATTGGAGAGCATCATTGGCACATGGTAGTTCAGATGAGGGATTTGCCATGGATGATTTTCAGACTCTCAGGGGGAGAGTATCTATGATGAGGACCGATTACCAATAGTTGTTGACTGACACGGACTACCTATTGAGGATTGGTGAGACATATCATGAGGCTTTGAGGGAGTAGGATATGGAGGTGTACAGACTTACTCAAGAGTTGGAGAGCACTCAAGGATTCTTGAGAGGCACACAAACAACCCTTCAAGAATTAGAGTCTAGATCATATGAGTCTCTTGAGGAGATTCGTCAGAGATCCACTTCATCTATCGTAGCAGACACTCAAATGTATTCGTCAGTCACGTTGATAGAGGATGTTGGTGATATAACAGAGGATCACCAGTTGATGGAGGACACTTCCATTTGTGCTATGAGAGTAGTTGACCTCCACGTAGAGGTTGATCCAGTAGTATGCCTAGGATCTATGATGCAACATGAGTCTATGGGAGATGACATGAGTATGTCAGAGCATACAATGATGAGTGATAGCTCACAAGTACATGTCGATGTCTATGATGGGATTCATAGGGGTGTACTGCCTTGCAGGGAGGAGACACACTTAGGGGAGCATGCATATGCCACTCCTTTGCGACAATATATGGTCATGAGATCTCACCTTCACCGTTTCAGCAGTTGCATGGGTGATGGGAGATGGAGATTGGTTTACTAGTAGTTGGAGGAGTTACTTCTGGTTGTACTTGATGATTGGGGGTTAGTGAGGGCTATAGGTGAGAAGTTATCAGGGGTACAGGTAGACGTTCTCTTGGTTGAGTCCTTGGGATTGACCGAGGCAGGGAATATTTTCTAGCCCTCTAGTCAGCTACAAATGTCTCTTTTACCCTTCCTCGACACTTATATCATGGACAACAACATGAGGAGAGATAGACAAGGGAAGAGGGCATGGAGAATGCATGGGCCGAGACCACTGGACATGATTACTTTTACAGCATCCAACAGGATAGAGGTGAATCGTCACAGGCAGCCAGCTAAGACTTGGTGTGTGATGATGAGAACCATAGGCCAGATGATAGTAGATGAGAAAAGAGGGCTTATGACAGTGATCAGTCTCACACAAGAGTAGTTAGAGGATATTGGAAGTGATAAACTTCCAAGTTTTCCATGGGACCCAGGATTCCATTTTGTTAGCAGGATGTTCATGTTGACCTAGGTTGCGCTAGAAAGCCACACACTCCACCTTGGTTTGGTTCGGAGTGGGCCTGCAGGTACTTTTCCTATGGGGCGAGACCTTTTCTTCCACTTGATCACCATGATGGGGCATGGAGATGTTTGGACATGTACTTCTTATACAGAGGTGTCTTCACTGATATAGTTTCTTGACAACAAGTCCAATGGTCACAGGTATTTCAGTTGGAGGACCCAGGAGAGGAGGGTTCAGGATGTATGCAGGGGACATACAATCATGGTCAGAGTAGTGCAGGTCCAACATGATGATCTTTGACAGATATTAGCATGGGATCTAGGGATTGCAGGATTGAGCATTTCACTAATTCACAGGAGAGAATCGACCATTGCAGGGGAAAGTTATTCTATCTTTCCATTGAGCGTCACTGTTGAGAGGGGCGCACCACTTGCAGATGTCTCACGAAGGTCTTGCAACACCTCATTCGAGCCTCAGCATGAGTAGTTGATGGCGGCCATGTGGATGTTGGTAGAGACTTGGAGGATGGACTCATTCTGAGATGAGGCCATGTGTCATATGCAGGAGATGCATAGAGTTGGTTTATTTCAGGATTATGCTTTCCAGGGGCTAGCAGTTCATGACTTGTTATAGGACCCAGGGGGTAGAGTGTATGAGTGTTCATATTTGTATGGGTTCTACTATGTATCCCACATGTGGACATGGGATCCTGGTATTTTACTAGGAGGGATTTGAGTATTGCTTGAGGACAAGAAATTTTCTAGTAGGGAGGACTGTAATGTCCCCACTTTGGGACATCATCACAGTGCAGAGGTTTATGATTACCAGAGTAGCTAGATTGGTTTTATAGAGAGTATAGAGGTTATTGAGAGGCATTGTGTGGTCCATCTTTCATTTCTCATCATATCTCATCATTATGATCCATTCTGCAGAGGTTGGCTTTGGTTTCGTTGCATTCCGATGATTTCCATGATTTTGACTAATTTGAGCTATAAGTCAATTAAATTCACTAAAGAGGTAATTTTGGGCACATTACTTGGAGGAACCTCTCAGTGTAATATCTCATTGGAATCGGGAGGAGAAACACTACATGATGGGATGACTAGAAGTAACTTTTAGTGGCCAGGGAATCCACAAGGAGGGATAAGGATTTTTTAGAGGTAAAAAGGTTAATTAATTAATTAAAGGGATTTAATTACTTAATTAAATATTAATAAAATGAAAGTCATTTTGGAGGGACAAGGTGAGCCAAAAAGTATAAAAGGAAGGCAAGGGCCTCTACTCTATTCATTCATGTATGATCATATTTTGATATCTGGCTTCTGTCTAGTGAGCCCAACATTGGGGGTTTTGAGGGTTTTGACTTAACAAACCCTAGAGGACGATTCAGTGGTGAAATATTCCACCTAGATTGTCCCAAGATTGGTCTTGAAGATGCAATACTCTCCCACACCATTCTAGCTCGGTTCTACATCAGTGTAGGAGGGGTCTACACCATCCACAGGCATAGGAAGAGAAGGAAGGCACACCATTGGAGGTTTCTAGCAAGGGGGGTCACACCATTCTCGAAGAGAGATTCATTGCAGGTGATTGGCAGGGCTTTTGGAGATTCTATCACCTGGTTTTTCATTGCAGGGCATTGGACATCATATCTAGTCCATTCAGGAGGAGTTTCGGGTGCGATTTGATTTATTAGATACATGGGAGGAATTGGAGGAGAGGAGAAAACTTTAGAATATAGTTTCAGTCATTTGCTAGCTCAGATCTTCACCATTTCACTTGGGACTTCACCAGGGAGGTAACCAAGCCCAGATCTATCTTTTTAGCGGTTTTGTGGAGCATTTAGAGGCATAGGAGTGAGGCCAAATTATCTAGGGTTTCAGGCATCCAGGGGGCGCACCATTCAGTGGAGGAGTTCAGATCCACAGGTTTCAAGAGTGACTTTGGAGATTTGGGCACCTGGGTTGTCCTTACAGTTGCCTGATCAATCAGTTGGCATATTTCTTGGGGTGATTGGACACTTTTGGTAGCAGGGCCGAATTGTTGAGGAGCTTCAGCATTCCAACAGGATGTGGCATCATCCAATTAGGGTTTCTACACTTCATACGAACAAATCTACCTTGGTATTGGTATTCATTTCTTATCCATCCTTTGGAGGCTTATTTTGTATTGTCGAGAGATTTTTGTAGCAGTTCATACTTCTATCTTGGAGCCATATGTTGAGATTAGGCTTTTTGAGATGTTTTGGCTTGTCTATCATATTGCATATGGTTGAGGTATGTTCCATGGTTGTCTCTTCTTGTTATTTGCTGCAAACATTCATATAAACACATCAGCCAACCCTAAGGCTGAAATCAAGAGGCCATTAAGCAAGTAAACACATCTAAACAAGTAATTTAGCAAAGTGTTTGACAAAATGCCACAACAAGAAAAGTTTTAAAAAGACAACCAAAACTGTGATGATCCTTGCATAATGGCTTGGGATCATTACAGGCACATTCAACTCTTGTACGCTCTATAGGTTGCCTACACCACAATGAAAATCAATACTATGGAAACTCCTTTCTAGGTGGTGTATGGTTAAGAGGCTATGATGCATGTAGAACCTTAACTAGCCTCCTTCCCTTAACTAGTCTATATGTCTTCTTCTCTTATATTTCAGAAATGAATATTTTTATAGGACATTTTGGCACTCCCTAAGAAAGCCCTTCATTACAATGTTACTCCCCAAACTTGTTTCTCCTGCCATCTCCCTTTACCATATTTTAGGCCAGTTCCCAATACATGTCTTCTCCCCTACCACATGGCACCTTCTTTTCCCCATGGAGATTAGGAGAACTATCTGGAAATTGAGCTCTAAAAAAACTGTTGATTTTGAGGTATATGCACCAAAATGAATTTATTGAGCATGGTTTAGATTGGCTTTCTCTTCCTAGTGAAGATATTTTCAGTGATGTTGTTTGCTTGGGTTTGTTGTTTTCTTGAACTCATCTTATCATGCATCATAATTATAAATCATTAAATAGTTATGAACCCAATTGGCAATAACTATATGACTATTTTTATTAGACACATATTGACCAAGTTTTATGCCATTGTACTTGATACATTTCTTTTTGAACAATTGGAGAGAGGGAATTTTAGAGCTAGAGGTCGGGCAGGATACTATAGGGACTACCATACCATTGAGGCCATCCTTCATCTTGGAGATATTATCAAAGAAACCAACAAATGGACCTCAAGGTTTATTGTTCCCTTGTAGAATTTATATAGGCCTTTCACTTCCTACCCAACCAATGCTTGTTTGAAGGACTTTGTGATGCAGGAGCATCGCCAACTCATCAAGCGAGCCAACACATCAAGTGGAGATCAGCTGGATAAACATTCCCAAATTTTTGAAGTTCTTTGGGATTGTAGCGCAAGTTTTTAATGAAGCCATTTATGAAAGAGTGCCTTTTATATATTGTATCATACCTCGAGCCATACGCTCTTGTCTGAAGTAGATAGGAGGCATTTAATAGATTTAATGTTGGTAGATAGGATGTTTAAGTCTAGATTTGATAGTTAGAGTCTGAGAGGGAAAACGGATATAGACAATGGATATAGACACCCTCATTGTATCATTGTAACATTATCAAGCATTCAGAAGAGAAAGAGCAAGCAGAGAATATTGTATGAAGAATATCCATGTACATGCATTTGAATCAATAAAAGGAATCTTTGATTCAAGCACATGGTTTGTGTTGTTTTCTCTATGTATTGTTGATGTGCTCATGAATGTTTGTTTGTTTGTTGGAAAATGGATATAGACACCCTCATTGTATCATTGTAACATTATCAATCATTCAAAAGAGAAAGAGCAAGCAGAGAATATTGTATGAAGAATACCCATGTACAGGCATTTGAATCAATAGAAGGAAGCTTTGATTCAAGCACATGGTTTGTCTTGTTTTCTCTGTGTATTGTTGATGTGCTCATGAATTTTTGTTTTTTGGTTATGCATTTTCTTTGTATATGCTGTGCATGTGATTTCATGTTTCAACCTGAAGTCTGAAGGGAAGAGAATGAGTTTCAATTGTTTCTCTATCTGAGTCAGGAGATTCCTGCAAGGTGTGCAGTTGAATTCATCCGCAAGGAGTGTGTTGATGAAGGCTTAGTAGGTTAACTTTTGTTCTCATTCACCCAGAAGTGGAAGTGAGTTGTTGAAGCCGTTCAAGGAGTGCGCAGGATGAAGAAGAAGTATCAGTTGCTAATCTGAGCAGAAGGAGATTGAAGACTGCTGCTGCAGGAGTTGCGCAGAGTCAAAGAAGTCCGAACACTTGAAGTGATTACAGGGTTGCCGCAAGGAGTGCGTGCAAGTCCCTCTGAAAAAATCAGAGTGGAGAAGCTCAGGAGGTATAGCACCTTTGTGGTATCGTTGAAAGAGAGCCCAGGAGGTTTGGGTCAAGGAAGGTTCGAGCAGGAGTTGCAAGCACAGGTGTCGGAGAAGACAAGTTCTAAGAAAGAACATTTAGCCTCATAAGAAATCCTAAAGGAGGAGGAATTGACGGTCAGGATTCGTAGAGGAGATCGACGAAGTCTTGTCAGTCGTCAAATCTTGGAAAGTTGCACAGAGTTTAAGTCCTAGCGGATAGAGGAGGAGTATGAAGGGTCATCGGGATATTTGCTTCATCGGGATTTGGTTGAACAAGAGAATCGAGACCTCATAAGTCCCGAAATCCTAAGAAGGTATCTCAATAGTAGATCTCGGATGGGACACATGTCAGCAACTCGGAGCGAATTGGAGTTCAGGATATCGGGGTTTCCGGAGTCGTGAAACTCGAGCATATCGAAATCGCGATCTGCGATTTCCCGACGCGATCAGAGCCGTTAATCTGAAGGACACATGTCCAAGGATCCTAAAGAGTTTGGGGTTCGGCATTTCTGGATTTCCACATGTAAGGTAATTGTCGCATTAGAAATCACGATTTCACAATACCCGATAGAGGAGAGAGGAAGCGGTGACGTGGAGGAGAGAGTCCACCCGTGCATCGGGGTTCGTCATTTCGGGATTCTTGGTGATAAGAAACTCATGATAGGAGAAGTCGAGAAATTCGGAAACGCGACGGTCCCACAGTCAAAGAAGTTAAGTGGAGGACAGGTGTCATCACAGGTCAGAGATCGGGACTTGGAAAGGTCTGTGAAATTGTGCAATAGGAATCGTGAATTTTCGAAACGTGATTTCCTGATTTCCATGGGAGTGTGGGCCACGAATGTCAGAGCAGCAGGACAGGTGGTGTTATCTCCTCAAATAAATTGGTGGATTTTATTTTCTTTTTGAGGTGATAGGTTGTGATCTAAATTTTATGTCTAAATTTTTGTAAATAGGTTAGAGAGTTTGTATTTTGAAAACAAGCTCAAAAGAAGTTTTGATTTTGGTTCGGTCAAGAAAAATTCAAAATATCAGGTTTTGGTGGTTTAGGCGAGCCTCCAATGTTATCATTAACCACTGAAAGTCTTTGTTCTCGGCAGTTAATGGGTTGAAGCAAAAAGGTGATTAACCACCGAAAGTGTTCCAACGGGAAAAATGGAAAGCTCGCGCTTCCGCACGAGCCAGCTGTCAAGTTGGTGCAATGATTAAAAATACAATCACCAAAAGCTCGCCATGGGGAAGGGTATGCACATTCGTGGTGTCTATCCGAAAGTTTTGAAGCCCTTTTGTCTTATCAACCGCATTGGTCATTTCAAATCCACACAGGGCGATGATTTGGATGTATGATTGCACGGAACTACCCTCCATTTCAGTTGCAAGTACTTTCTCTATAATTATTAGGTTATTCCTCCATTTGAAACCTCGATGAGTCATTATGAATCCCAGATATTGCTAAAGATAACCATAATCTTGCGATTTCATCAGTAAATCGTATTTTCAAGAATCTCGATCTGGCGTTCTCTGGCGATTGTCAAAGTGTCACTAAGTCCAGCAAGCACTCTCGAGTCAAGTAAGCCTGGTCAGGTTAGTAGGTAAGCTCATAATATTTTCTCTTTCAGTTTCAGAAATAGAAATGCCTCCGAAAATTTGAAGTTTTGGAATGTCTCAGTCAAACGGTCACCCGAAACTGGGTTAGTTTTCCGAACTCGGTTTGTGTTACCCTGTTCCACCGGGTTTTTATGAATGATATTTTCTATCTGCCTAATTTCTAGAGTCATTGTCTCCCAAACATCTAGCTTCCCATAATCACAGGTATATTGAGCATTTTCCCATGTCGAAAGCAAGGCCGACTTTGAGATCTAAGGTAGATGGAGTTTGGTTTTTAGAAGCTCACCCAGAAGTGGATGAATTTTTCAAACAGGCTGGATTTTTTACATACTGTGAGAAATTAACCCGATTTCATCAACAGGTGGCCGAATCATTTGCTAGATCCTATGATGGAAGGATAGCTAAAATTGGCAAGGAGGAAATTTTACCCAGGTCGGGAGAATGTTGGTTCAAAACCACCTCACCATCAAACATAGAATTCAGGTCATATTTGTTACTTGTGCATAAAGATTTGAGCTGGAAGAATGATATTCCCATGTCTTTTTTGGAACCAAAGTGGTAGTCCCAGTTGAAGGCGATTTTAGTGTATATAACTTATGAAGGGTGCTACAACAGGGTAATGTTTTATCATTTTAAACTTCTGAATCATTTCACAAGCAGAGAGCCTATAAACCTGCCTTACTTCTTTCACAAAAACCTGACAAAGATGGAAAGACAAGTGAAAGCCCAGCCTGCTAAGGTGAGAAGTAGATTATCACATCAAGGGCTGATTAATCTTCTTGTGAGAGAAGCTCTGCAGAGGAAACAAACTGAGTGGGGTTTCTTTTTGTTTTGGAATGAATTTCAGACAGAACGACCACCAGAGGCAGAAAAACTCTTACTCCCAAGAGTAGTCACAGAAAAAGGAAAGGAAACTCAATACCAAGAGATCCTATAAAATAATCCCCTAGCAATAAGGAAGGAATCAAGAGGAAATTACAGTTTGAAGATAAACAATATAAAAACCCTGCCACAGAAAAAAACCTTCTAAATATACCTTATAGTGATTCAGAATTAGAACAGGAGGTGGCAGAGACATAAGATAACATGCAGACTAAACAGGATGCAGATTTTCATTCAAATCTACCTTCACCAAGTCCTCAGGAGATCCATAGGCAACCATAAGCAGAAGCCTCCTCAAGCAGGCCTAAGAAAGGTAGAACACAGAAAATCAACAAGCTCCTACAACAGATTTATGAGATGGAAGTTCTAGAGAGGGTGATAAAAAAAGCCAACACAGATCTCACTAACAGAAATGCTAAACTGTTCAAAATGAATCAAACCCTAAAGGAGAAGCATGATAAAATTAAAGATAGAAACATGGTATTGATTAGAGAAAACATGAAGCTGTATAGACAACTTAGGATCCTGGGGCTGAAGTTAAAGCAATTTCAGTCACTAGAAGAGGAGCAGACCGGATTTGAAACTTTGTCTAATTTAGCCACAACTATGATGGACACACTAGAACACCCCATACAGCCAGTAGAGGTTCGCAGGTCTGCAAGAACAAGGGCTGCCTCATCTAAGAAACCCTGAGCATCAAGAAAGGGATCCAAGTTGAGTATTTTTGCAAATTTTGAAATTTTCTCAAAGATGTAGTTTCAGTGGTTTAGGTGAACATGACGACTGTTCATTAACCACCAAAAGCTGTGCTTTTGGTAGTTAATCCATCCAGAATATTTCCAAGTAACCACCGAAAGCCTGTCATGTTTAGAAAAATCAAGTTTTTGCACAGATCAAGTTTTTTCGAGTTGAAAAGGTTTGCAATCTTTTCGAATGAACATCTGATAAATTATCAATACAAAACCAACAGTTATTTTTGACAAATGGTTGAAAGAAGAGGTGTTCCAAAGATTTTTTATATCTTTTGACAAGACAGAAAATCGGGGTACTTTGCCATCTCAATAGATTTGAATTTGCCTCTCTTGGAGAGTCATCATTCAGCCTTGGGAGGCTGCCCTCCACTTCACCAACAATCAAGAAGAAATAAAGGCCATGAAATCTGGGATTGACCTCATTTTTGGGGATCATCCCACATATTTTGCAACTGCATTTTGAGTTACTATGTTTAGTATATTTGATCCTTGTTTTCAGGATCTTAGAACTACTTTGTAATGCTATAAATCTTAGGATAGAAGATGAACCAAGGGTTCGATGTTGGGTTCTATTTGCTGCTACTGTAAAAGAGGCTTATTCTTAATATATGAAACATTGCAAGCTTCCTTCAATTGTGTTGTCAGACTTTTTGCTCTTTTGTTCTCTGATATCTTATGAGTGAATAATTTCTTTATTGGCGCTTATTCAATCTACATGTGACTATCATCTCACTAACTAATTGATTAAGTTAAGAATCATAAGTTATTTCCTTAGTTCTTAAACCCATTGTGCTTGTTTTATATAAGTATAATTTGGTTCAATAGCTATCTTCTCTTCTATTTAATAAAACCTTGTCTGATTGCATTACTAGAAGGCCTTGTGATATTTGATATCTATAGATAGTCTTAAACACACAGTCCAGTCCCTAGATATTCATCTTGATCCAAAAAACCACATCAATTATTAAGAAAATAGTTCCCAAAAAGAGTTAGTTACCATGCATCTCCGACTTACAGCCTAGGAGAGTTTCCTGGAGTGATAACAAATTGGCACCGTTGCCAGGGAGAGGAGATCAAAGCTCAGCTTTTCTGGGAGACAACATAGATCTAGTTCTTGATGATAGACAAGAAGTAAACACTTTTGGTTGTACATTTTCTATCTGGTGACTCCATTGAAACGAAGTGGCTCCAAAAAGATCTCACACCAGGGAGAACCAAGAAGGCCCATTGACAACACCAGTTCCTGATCCCGAGAAGATCATCAGTAAGGGCAAAGATCTACAAAGACAGGCTTCCGGATCTGCAAGGGCAGTAGATTCAGGTATTCAAACTGATACTTGTCCTTCCTTATCTAAAAATCCTTTGGTTGAATCCCCTGCTAAAACTCAAAATTCTTAGGAAATTAAAAATTCATCTCAAGTTTCTAAGGTAGAAGAACCTTCATTTTCTTCTAATATTACTTACTCTATTCTTGAGGTTGAAATTTCATCCCATCCAAAAGAATTGAATACAGAATCCTCCCAATAGAAAGAAAATTCTTCTTCATCTTCTTTCGATTCATCACCCATCAAACCTTCGAAAGGTGTCTTATACACTCACACTAATCTGCCTGTTCTTGAAGATATTCTCCATGATCTGTCCTCTAAGGGTGAAGAGAATTTAGCATTGTTGCTTGGTCAATTTTATAAAGCCT
Organism: Picea engelmannii; assembly: GCA_009831015.1. Classification (NCBI taxonomy): domain Eukaryota; kingdom Viridiplantae; phylum Streptophyta; class Pinopsida; order Pinales; family Pinaceae; genus Picea; species Picea engelmannii. The sequence continues at coordinate 516,457 of ML788257.1, forward strand.
CTTATTTTTCACTGATTTCTGAACCTTCTGCTCAAGATGAAGTGAGACATCCATTCTATTCTAACTCAGGCAGCCCATCTCCTCCATCATCTCCTACAAGTTCCTCGTCTGTATCAATCAACAAGACTGTCATGGCTGCACCTTTGACCAGGATGGAACATATCTTGGAAAACAGATATGCCCCACTTGTATTACCAAATTCCTTGTCTTCCATGCCAACTGGTGACTATCAGAAATATATGCCAAAGTTTACAGGAGCAAGGGAGTATACTGCTGAAGAACATATTGAAGCTTTTTATGCTTATGTAGAAAACATTAATATTTCAGAAGAATATGTGTGGACTAGAGTTTTTGTTCAGAGTTTGGATGGCCAAGCCCGAAAGTGGTTCAAAGAGATACCAACAAATTCGATCACTGGTATTGAATAATTAGATGAGGTATTCTTGAAACACTGGGGAGAACGAAGAGATCTGTTATAATACATTTCTGAGTTTGGAAATTTGAAGAGAGAAGACGGAGAGTCGGTCTCAGACTTCATCAAGAGATTTAATAAAATGTTTGGTAAGATCCCTGCAGAGATTAAACCAAGCGATGCATCGGCAAAGATCACCTTCTCTGCTGCCTTTGATTCCGATTTTTGTCTTATCCTTAGAGAAAGACGATCATCCACGCTTGCTTTAATGCAAGATGTCTCCCTCGAGGTTGAGTCTAACATTACAGCATCTCAGAAGCTTAAAGGAAGGGCTGAGAGGAAGAAGTCTGTTGTTGAGTCCTCTTCTTCTTCTAACAGTAAAATGGAAAATATGGCTAAGATGTTGGACAGTCTAACATCTGAAATGTCCAAATTGAACGTCCAAAATCAGAAACCAGCAAGGGCAAAAGAGCCAAATTCTTTTGCCCTGAGAAATCCAAATGCTTTTCCTTACAGAAAAAACAATCCACAAGTCCAGATCCTTCAAAGAGATCGAAATGCAGCTAATGATCAGAGGATCAGACCGCCTCTTCAAAATGCAATATTAGATGAAGAACAACTGTTATCTCATGATGAAGTCGAAGATGCAGATGAAATAAACTGTTTTGGTGATGAGAATGATTCTTCATTTTTGACACAGGTAGACTATGAAGAGGCCCTGATGGATCAACAAATTCAGGAGGCAAGTGTTGAAGGAGCTGTTTACTTGACAAATGATCAGAAAGGATACAAATTAAGATCCAAGAATGCTAGTCCAAAAACACCCATTGTTGCTCCTGTGAAGAACAAGGAGGATACTGCTCCTGTGAAGAGTAAAGAGGTTGCTGCCAAGCAGCCTCTCGTTCCTGAAAAACAGAACCCCCCTCCAGCAAAATAGCAGAAGAAACAAACTCAGCCCCTAGCCAAGGAGCAAGTCAGTCTCAAAGCTCCTTCCAATGAGGTAAAGGTTTCATACATACCATCTTTCTCTTTCAATTTTGAATTAGAAATTCAAAAAGTTAAGATACCGATGCCTTTAACCGAACTCATGAAGAATGAAATCTTTAAAGAAGCCATCCTAAAGTCTCTGGAGCCAAAGACCTCTCCATCGGATGATTTCGTTAACCTAAAAGATGATAAGCCTAAAGTGACCATAGGGCCTATGATAGAAGACCGAGACGATTCTTGTCCACCATTTTACATATCCTTAAATGTCCATGACAAAATCCTTCACAATTGTTTGCTTGATTCTAGGGCATCACATAATCTTATGCCAAAGGCGGTGATGGATGAGCTTGGTCTCGAAGTCACCAAACCATATCAAGATATTTTCTCCTTTGATTCTAGAAAATTCAGATGTCTCGGCCTCATCAAAGACATGGTTATAAACCTTGCTCAACTGCCAATGAGAAGCATGGTTATGGACGTGGTGGTTGTTGATATTCCACCTAAGTTTGGGATTCTTTTGTCTCGTTCATTGGGAAAAAGGTTAGGAGGTACCTTGCAGATGGATCTGTCATATGATACAATTCCGGTGTTTGGGGGGGATTTGAAAAGACTTTACAGGGAAAACCAGCTTGCTTACATCATCAGCGATGGAAAGAATTCTGTCAATCATCCTATCTATGTTGTGGATACAGATTTTGGTTCATGCATCCTTCAGATTGATGATGCTCATTCGACTCCTATGCAGTTAGTGAAGCCTATTAAACAATAGCCTGAAGGTGAAGACATTTCAGTCCGGACTATGTGCTTTGATGGGGCCAGCACTAAGGATTCAATAGGTGCTGGGGTAGTCCTGATCTCTCCTTCAAAGTAGACCATATCTTTGTCTTTCAAGCTCGACTTCAGAAATACTAACAACATAGCAGAGTATGAGGCTCTGCTGTTGGGATTAAATTCAGCCAAAGAGATGGGGATAAAAGGTTTGAAAGTATTGGGAGATGTAGACCTCATCATACAACAGGTAAACAACACCTTTCAAGCTAAGCATGTCAGATTGAAGGCTTACAGGGACGAGGTATGGAAAGTGCGTGATTCTTTTTCTATTTTTGAAATTTCATATATACCAAGGGATATGAATCATCTCGTTGATTCTCTTGCTGTTTCAGCCAGCACATTCATTCCGCCCATGCCCCCTAAGCTCAGTTATGAGATTCAAGTAAAATATCGACCATCCTTACCTGACAATATCAAATATTGGAAAGTTTTTGAGGATGATGACGAACTCAACAGATTTCTCCAAGTGGTAGATGAATTTTCTGATTTGCATATTGAAAAGAAGAATATAAATGAATAAGAATCACAGAAACCTGAGCTAAAGAAAAAATTGGGTCATCATGATATTGTTCAGCTACCCAACAATTATATACCTCGAGGTTTGGTGCCCTTGGAAAGGCTTTTTGATCAGAATGATGTTCCTTATAAGCCATACATAAAGGAGAAAGATCCAGTTGTTCATGAGCATAACATAGGAGGTAAAAGCCAACCCAAAATTATAAATTTGTCTTCTGAGTTGACTGTTGATCATAAATCCAATTACTGCAGTGTTTTGAAGGAGTTTTTTGATGTTTTTTCTTGGAAATATAGTGATCTAAAGACTTATGATCCTGATATTATTCAACATAAGATACCTCTTGAAAAAGACACCATTCCTTTCAAGAAAAATCTCAGACCTATCAATCCTCTTCTGCTGCCAGTGATTGAGAGAGAAATTAAAAAACTCCTTGATGCCAAGATCATAATTCCCTTGAGATACTCCAAATGGATTGCCAATCTCGTGATAGTAAGGAAGAAAAATGGTGAGGTCAGATTGTGTGTAGATTTTAGAAACTTAAACAAATGCTCTAAGAAGGACAACTATCCTCTCCCTAAGATGGAACACTTGTTGCAGAGGATTTCAGGGGCCAAGGTCATGTCTTTCCTTCATGGATTTTCCGGTTACAATCAGATTTCTGTCCACCCTGATGACCAGGAGAAGACTGCATTCACCACTCCTTGGGGTACCTTTATGTACGCCAAGATGCCCTTTGGGTTAATGAATGTCGGGGCCACATTCCAAAGGGCCAAGGACATAGCCTTTGTGGGAGAAAAGGACAAGTTTTTCTTCATATACCTTGATGATATCACAGTATATTCCAGCAGCCATGAGGAGCATCTGAAACATCTGAAAAGAGTGTTCTTAAAATGCAGGCAGTTCGGGATCTCCTTGAATCCCAAGAAATCCCAGTTTTCTCTAAGGAAGGGTAAGATCTTAGGCCACATCGTCTCAGTAGAAGGTCTAATGATTGATCCATCACGAGTGGAGGCAATTCAAAAGCTGTCCTTGCCAAGGTCAAAAAAGGACATTCAATCACTGCTCGGCAAGATAAATTTTGTTAGAAGGTTTGTGCCAAATTTTGTTGAATTAGTCAAACACATAACATGCATGCTGAAAAAAGGGTTTGAGATAAAATGGACAGACAACGCGAGAAACTCTTTTCAGGATATCAAGCAAGCGATCATCGAATCACCGATTCTTATTAGCCCAGATTACAGTAAGACTTTATATGTCTTTTCCTTTGCTTCGTATGACACAGTGGTAGCAGTCCTGTTTCAGAAAGATGATGACAACTTTGATCATCCCATGTCTTTATTCAGCAAAACACTCAGGGATGTTGAACTAAGGTATGACCCTATCAAGAAACAAGCTTATGCTCTCATAAAAGCTTTAAAATCCTTCAGAATTTATATTCTTCACTCAAAGGTTATCGCATATGTTCCTTCATATTCTGTAAAAGATGTTTTGACTCAGCCGGATATTGACGGAAAGAGAGATAGATGGATTGCAAAGATGATTGAGTTCAATATTGAAGTAAAGCCCACCAAACTAGTTAAAGGCCAGGGCCTTTCCAAGCTTTTAACTGAGGAAAATCATAAGCTGTTGGATATTGATTTCATAGGAGAAAGTTCACAAAATTTACAGATAGAGTTGGTAGCGGAAGGGCAGCATGAAAGTCATCAAGTGGCAGAGCACTTGTCTTCCTGTGAATGGTATTCTAGCATCATACATTTTTTGCAAAAGCTTGAAGTTCCTCCTGAACTCAGTTTGACTCAAGATCGAGCTCTTAAGCTCAGAGCTATCAAATTATGCATTTATAATAATATGTTATATTGGAGAGACCCTACTAGTTTGATTCTCAGGTGTTTAGACAAAGAAGAGTCTTTCGAAGTGACACATCAGTTTCATTCAGCCGTTTGCAGCGGTCATCATTACTGGAAGACTATTGCCCATAAGATCCTGAGGGATGGATATTATTGGCCTTTCCTATTCTCAGATGTGTGCGCATTCGTCAAATCTTGCGACAAATGCCAAAGATTTACCGGTAAGAAACAGCTAAAATATTTACCCCTAAGACCTATAGTGGTGAATGGCCCTTTTCAAAAGTGGGTTTTAGATTTTATAGGTGAGATAAATCCTTCATCCAGTGGTCAACACAAGTGGATTTTGGTAGCCATAGATTATTTCACAAAGTGGATAGAGGCGATTCCCACCTGGAATGCTACACACTAGGTAGTCATGAAGTTTCTCTATGAAAATATTTTGAGCAGATTTGGTTGTCCCAAGAGGCTGGTAACAGATAATGCGACAACATTTAAAGTAGAAGCATTGGTAGATATGTGTGAATCAATGGGTATCCAGCTGGTACACTTGACTCCCTATTACCCTCAAGGTAATGGCTTGGCTGAATCATCAAATAAGAGCTTGATCAAAATCATAAGAAAATTGTTAGAGGAAAATAAAAAGAATTGGGATTCCAAACTGAAATTTTCTCTGTGGGCAGATAGACTAACTATTAAAAAATCCATAGGAACTTCCCCATTCAAATTGGTTTATGGGACTGATGCTATTTTTCCTGTTCAGTTAGTTTTTCCTATGGCTAAGTTCTTTCAGGAAGAGTAGACCGAGCCAAATGACATGGTAAGAAGGATGCTTGATTTGGTGGAACTGCAGCAAGCTCACGAACAGTTAATAGATAGATCAGAAGATCATTAGAAGAAGATCAAAAAGACTTTTGACAGAAAGGCGAAGGTGGACAATTTTTAGATTGGTGACTGGGTTCTAAAATGGGATGCTCTTAGGCAGGACAAAGGCAAGCATAACAAGTTCGATTCCTTGTGGACAGGACCTTTTATGATTAATCAGGTGCAAAATAACAACACTTTCATACTGCAGAATCTGGAAGGTGAAGAAATGTTCGGTGGCCCAGTAAACGGGCGATTTTTAAAACTCTATTTCGTCTAAGGCTGTGAAGCCTAGACATTGTAATGTTAGTTTAGTTTTTTATTTTTGAATAACTCCATGCCCAATGGAAACACTAGCAGATAGTTTAGTTTTTAGGTTCTTTTTCAGGAAAGGCATTGATTCTATGGTTCTTGAAACCTCACAGGGAGGTGTTCATCCCCAATAGGAGCCAGTGTTATCTCCTCAAATAAATTGGTGGATTTTATTTTCTTTTTGAGGTGATAGGTTGTGATCTAAATTTTTGTAAATAGGTTAGAGAGTCTGTATTTTGAAAACAAGCTCAAAAGAAGTTTTGATTTTGGTTCGGTCAAGAAAAAGTCAAAATATCAGGTTTCGGTGGTTTAGGAGAGCCTCCAATGTGCTCATTAACCACCGAAAGTATTTTTTCTCGGCAGTTAAGGAGTTGAAGAAAAAAGGTGATTAACCACCAAAAGTGTTCCAACGGGAAAAATGGAAAGCTCACGCTTCCGCACGAGCTAGCTGTCAAGTTGGCGCAATGATTAAAAATACAACCGCCGAAAGCTCACCATGGGGAAGGGTATGCACGTTCGTGGTGTCTATCTGGAAGTTTTGAAGCCCCTGTGTCTTATCAACCACATTGGTCATTTAAAATCCACATAGGGCGGTGATTTGCATGTATGACTGCATGGAGCTACCCTCCATTTTAGTTGCAAGTACTATCACCATCATTATTAGGTTATTCCTTCATTTGAAACCTCGATGAGTCATTATGAATCCCGGAGATTGCTGAAGATAACCATAAGCTCGCGATTTCATCAGTAAATCATATTTTCAAGAATCCCGATCCCGTGTTCTCTGGAGATTTTCAAAGTGTCACTAAGTCCAGCAAGCACTCTCGAGTCAAGTAAGCCTGGTCGGGTTAGCAGGTAAGCTCAAAATCTTTTCTCTTTCAGTTTCAGAAATAGAAATGCCTCTGAAAATCTGAAGTTTCGGCATGTCTCAGTCAAACGGTCGCCCGAAATTGGGTTAGTTTTCCGAACTCAGTTTGTGTTACCCTGTTCCATCGGGTTTTTATGAATGATATTCATTGTCTGCCTAATTTCTAGAGTCATTGTCTCCCGAACATCTAGCTTCCCATAATCACAGGCATACTGAGCATTGTCCCATGTCAAAAGCAGGGCCAACTTTGAGATCTGAGGTAGATGGAGTTTGGTTTTTAGAAGCTCACCCAGAAGTGGCCAAATTTTTCAAACAAGCTGGAGTTTTTACATACTGTGAGAAATTAACCCGATTTCATCAATAGGTGGTTGAATCGTTTTCTAGTTCCTATGATGGAAGGATAACTAAAATTGGCAAGGAGGAAATTATCATTGATGAAGCATCCATTTCCGAATACATAGGTTTACCCAGGTCGGGAGAATGTTGGTTCAAAACCACCTCACCATCAAACATAGAATTCGAGTCATATTTGTTACCTATGCATAAAGCTTTGAGTTGGAAGAAGGATATTCCCATGTCTTTTTTGGAACCAAAGTGGCAGTCCCTGTTGAAGGCGATTTTAGTGTATGTCACTTATGAAGGACGCTACAACAGGGTAATGTTTTATCATTTTAAACTTCTGAATCATTTCACAGGCAGAGAGCCTATAAACCTGCCTTACTTCTTTCACAAAAACCTGACAAATATGGCAAGACAAGTGAAAGCCCATCCTGCTAAGGTGAGCAGTAGATTATCACATCAAGGGATGATTACTCTTCTTGTGAGAGAAGCTCTGCAGAGGAAACAAATTGAGTGGGGTTTCTTTTTGTTTTGGAATGAATTTCAGACAGAAAGACCACTAGAGGCAGAAACTAAGAAAGCTAGAGGCAGAAAAACTCTTACTCCCAAGAGTAGTCATAGGAAAAGGAAAGCAATCTCACTACCAAGAGATCCTATAAAATAATCTCCTAGAAAGAAGGAAGGAATCAAGAGAAAATTACAGTTTGAAGATAAACAATCTAAAAACCCTGCCACAGAAAAAAAACCTTATAAATCTACCTTATAGTGATTCGGAATCAGAACAACGGGTGGAAGAGACACAAGATAACATGCAGACTAAACAGGATGCATATTTTCATTCAAATCTACCTTCACCAAGTCCTCCAGAGATCCATAGGCAACCAGAAGCAGAAGCCTCCTCAAGTAGGCCTAAGAAAGGTAGAACACAGAAAATCAACAAGCTCCTACAACGGATTTATGAGATGGAAGTTCTAGAGAGGGTGATAAAAAAAGCCAACACAGATCTCACTGACAGAAATGATGAACTGTTCAAAATGAATCAAACCCTAAAGGAGAAGCATGATAAAATTAAAGATAGAAACATGGTATTGATCAGAGAAAACATGAAGCTATATAGATAGCTCAGGATCCTGAGGTTGAAGTTAAAGCAGTTTCAGTCACCAGAAGAGGAGTAGACTGGATTGGAAAATTTGGCTAATTTAGCCACAATTATGATGGACACACCAGAACACCCCATACAGCCAGTAGAGGTTCGCAAGTCTGCAAGAACAAGAGCTGCCTCATCTAAGAAACCTTGAGCATCAAGAAAGGGATCCAAGGTGAGTATTTTTGCAAATTTTGAAATTTTCTCAAAGATGCAATTTCGGTGGTTTAGGCAAACAGGACGATTGTTCATTAACCACCGAAAGTTTCCCTTTCGGTAGTTAATCCATCCAGAAGATTTCCAACTAACCACCGAAAGCCTGTCATGTTCAGAAAAATCAAGTTTTTGCACAGACCAAGTTTTTTCGAGTTGAAAAGGTTTGTAATCTTTTCGAATGAACATCTGATAAATTATCAAGACAAAACCAACAATTATTTTTGACAAATGGTTGAAAGAAGAGGTGTTCCAAAGATTTTTGATATCTTTTGACAAGACAGAAAATCAAGGTACTTTGCCATCTCAACAGATTCGAATTTTCCTCTCTTGGAGAGTCATCATTCATCCTTGGGAGGCTGCCCTGCACTTCACAAACAATCAAGAAGAAAGAAAGGCCATGAAATCTGGGTTTGACCTCATTTTTGGGGATCATCCCACATATTTTGCAACTGCATTTTGAGTTACTATCTTTAGTATATTTGATCCTTGTTTTCAGGATCTTATAACTACTTTGTAATGCTATAAATCTTAGGATAGAAGATGAACCAAGGGTTCGATGTTGGGTTCTATTTGCTACTACTGTAAAAGAGGCTTATTCTTAATATATGAAACATTGCAAGCTTCCTTTAGTTGTGTTAGAATTTTTTCTCTTATGTTCTCTGATATCTCATGAGTGAATGATTTCTTTATTGGCGCTTATTCAATCTACATGTGACTTTCATCTCACTAACTGATTGATTAAGTTAAGAATCATAAGTTATTTCCTTAGTTCTTAAACCCATTGTGCTTGTTTTATATAAGTATAATCTGGTTCAATAACTATCTTCTCTTCTATTTAATCAAACCTTGTCTGAGTGCATTACTAGAAGGCCTTGTGATATTTGATATATCTAGACAGTCTTAAACACACAGTCCAGTCCCTAGATATTCATCTTGATCCAAAAAACCACATCAATTATTAAGAAAATAGTTCCCAAAAAGAGTTAGTTACTAGGCATCTCCGACTTACATCCTAGGAGAGTTTCCTGGAGTGATAACAGGTGGCATCGGGAATAGGAGGATCGGAGATCCTGAGGATGTAAGTTTTATGCTCAGTTTCTCGAAGTCCAAATTTTCGATAGGGAAAAGGACTGTGGTCTGGTGGACCAACGGGTCACATGTGAAAAGAGTTAGACAGAGGGGCTAAAGGGTGTAGCGGTACCATCGGAGATTAGGAGTTGGGGGATTCATGAGAGCAGTGACTCACGACAGTGTGAGTACTGATTTCCTGACGGGGCAGTTCTCGATAAGAAGAAGGAAACCGTGGGCGAATAGTCATCGGGGTTTGGGGATTTACAAGACCTGATTCCATGAGTTCAAGACTCACGATCACGCGAAATCCGATTTGCCGATAGCACAAGGGAAGATCATAAAGAGCACTCTGTGGGTGTGAAAAACTCCCGATAAGGGGGTTTTGGAGAGCATTCTAGCTCTTTGGGCCAGCGAAGGAGAAGGTCCTGGTGGGAGTGGACGTGCCCGGTGGTGCGTTTGCGTCAGAGTGGTATCAGAGCTGATTTCTTGTCTGTATATTTCAGGCAAGAGGAGCGAGGAAGGAAAGAAGCACTCTGATACACATCAAAGTGGTATCAGAGCGGATTTATTATCTGTATATTTCAGGCAAGAGGAGTGAAGAAGAGGAAAGCACTCTGATACACATCAAAGTGGTATTAGAGCGAGAAAATCTCTTTGCTTTCTGTAGTAGAGAAGAAAGGAAAATTTCATCATGCCACCGAGGAGAGAAAGACAATCACCCGATCCAGAGGATAGGGGAAACCAGAGAGGAAGAGGGAGACAAGCACAGAATACAGAGATGGAAAGGCAAATACGTGATCTCCGAGCGAGATTAGAAGATATGGAAGAAACACAGAGACGCATAGCCAGTGCTAGAGATCTGAGTGACTCCGAAGGCGAAGTTGAAGTTGAACAATAAGGAGAAGTTGCAGCCGAAGATGCAGCCAATGAGCGATTAATTAAAGATATCGCCCAGATGATTTCAAAGACAAAAATGGACATTCCATCCTATGAAGGAAGTCTGGATGCAAAAAAGCTTCTAGATTGGATTAGATCTCTTGACACCTACTTCAATTATGAGGATATCAAAGAGGATAAAAAGGTTAGGCATGTTGTCACCCGACTGAAGGGACATGCAGCATTATGGTGGGACGAGCTTCAAACAGATAGATGTTCCAAGGGAAAGCAAAAGATCAAAATCATGGATCGAATGA
>ML788257.1:527190-541036 GCA_009831015.1 Picea engelmannii
AAGAGGATAAAAAGGTTAGGCATGTTGTCACCCGACTGAAGGGACATGCAGCATTATGGTGGGACGAGCTTCAAACAGATAGATGTTCCAAGGGAAAGCAAAAGATCAAAATCATGGATCGAATGATTGCGAAGATGAAGGAAAAGTTCATCCCAAGGGATTATCAAATCGCATTGTTCAGGAGGATGCAGAAACTGAGACAAAAATTGATGATAGTAAAGGAGTATACTGAGGAATTATACAAGCTCAATATTAGAGCAGGTCATCGGGAGAGCGATGATGAAAAAGTTGCCAGGTATATGAATGGCTTGAGATACGATATCCAGGATGAGATGAGTATGAAAACCATCAGAACGATGGAGGATGCGTATCAGATGGCGTTGAAAGTTGAGGAAAAGCTAAGCCGTAAGACATCACAGCAAGGCCGAGGTAGGATCCAACCAAAAGGTAAGTCAGTTGCTCAAGATAGGTTCCAAAAATCCAAGGACAACTAGAAAAATCCTCAGACTATAACAAAAATAGGTGGAAGTTCACAGCGAATCCAGCACGCTAAACAGGGAAGGAGCAGACAGAACAGGGTGGAGGATACATTGACCATAACACATTTCCTCATACCAGAGGTAGAGGAAGAGGCAGAGGTGGAGTCATCACATGCTTCACGTGTGGAAAGAAAGGACACAAGGTAGTTGAATGTCCAGATAAGAAGAAGGATGGAGGAGAAGCTCACATCGCCGAGGCACAGAGACGAGATGCTGAGGCAGAAGACACAGAAGACGAAAGGTCGTTGATGATGCATAAGGTTCTCTTAACACCCGATAAGGAGGTGGAGGACACAGCTCAAAGAAACTGACTTTTCAGAGCCACATGCAAGACCAAAGATAGGAAATGCAAGGTTTTTGTGGATAGCGGAAGCACAAACAATCTCATTTCAACCGATATGGTGGAGAAACTAGAGTTGGAGACGACTGATCACTCGAGTCCATATAAAGTTTCATGGCTACAGAAGGGGCATCAGGTAAGTGTCACTAAGCAGTGCTTAGTTGACATCAAGATAGGAGGATATAATGATAAAATAATCTGTGATGTTATTCCTATGGATGTATGTCATTTATTGTTGGGCATACCATGGAAATATGACAGGAACGTAATTCATGATGGGAAAATGAATACGTATACTTTGGAGAAGAATGGAAGAACCCATATGTTACTTCCAATTAAAGAAAAAGAAGTAAAACCAGAAACGAGGAATACTGTACTTCTCATGAGTGGGAAGGAACTTCTGGTGGAAGTAAAGAAGAAGGAAGATCCACAATTCTTTGTGTCCAGGAAACCAAAAGTCATTTTGACAAGCACAAGAGTGGATGATTTGCCAGAAGAAATTCAGGAACTGCTGGAAGAGTTCACTGACATTGTGGTAGACGAATTACCTCATTCGTTTCTACTGGTGAGGAGTGTGAGTCATCATATAGACCTCATACCAGGAGCTAGTTTGCCAAACAAAGCTGCGTATAGGTTGACGCCACAGGAGAACGAAGAAGTTAAAAGGCAAGTGCAAGAACTATTGGATAAAGGACTGATCAGGGAAAGTTTAAGTCCATGTGCCATTCCAACGGTACTGAGTCCAAAGAAAGATGGAGGTTGGAGAATGTGTATAGATTCCAGAACCATTAACAAGATAACCATCAGGTATAGGTTTCCATTGCCATGGATGGATGACTTGATGGACTGTTTAAGTGGAGCCAAGTTTTTTTCAAAAGTTGATTTGAAAAGCGGATACCATCAGATTCGCATGAGGGAAGGCGATGAGTGGAAGACAGCCTTCAAAACAAACAAAGGGTTGTATGAATGTTGTTTGGTTTGACGAATACACCAAGCACCTTCATGAGGTTAATGAATGAAGTGCTGAAGGAATTCATTGGTAAGTTTGTCATTGTTTATCTAGATGACATATTGATTTTCAGCAAAACAAAAGAAGAACATCTAAAGCATTTAGCTGCAGTATTGAAGAAGCCACAGCAAGAGAAGTTGTTGATCAACATGAAGAAATATTCATTTATGAAGACATAACTCATTTACTTGGGATTTTTCATATCGGAAAATGAATTGAAGATGGATCCATGTAAAGTGGAGGTAATTAAAAATTGGCCATCACCGAGAAATATTTTCGAGGTGAGAAGTTTTCATGGACTGGCTAGTTTCTACCGAAAATTCGTCAGGAATTTTAGTGGAATTAGCAGAGCAATGATGGATACTATCAAGAAAAGACATAAATATTTTCATTGGACTGAAGAGGCAGAGAAGAGATTCAATCTGTTGAAGCGAAAGATCATAGAACAACCGGTTTTGGTGTTGCCGGATTTTACGAAAGTGTTCCAGGTAAAATGTGATGCAAGTGGCTTTGCCATAGGAGAGGTCTTGAGTCAGGAGGACAAAACAATTGCATATTTCAGTGAGAAGCTGGATGAGGGAAAATTAAATTACTCCATGTATTATAAAGAATTGTATGCTATCATACAGGCATTAAAGAAGTGGAGACATTATTTAATCCCGAAAGAATTTGTTTTGTATAGTGATAATCATGGATTGCAGTTTGTGACTCAATAGGAGAAGTTTAAACAGAAACATGCTAAATGGGTAGAGTATATGCTGAATTTTACATTTGTAATTAAACACATTTCAGGTACTTCTAACAAAGTGGTTGATGCTTTGAGCAGGAAGTGTTTGTTGCTGCAGGAGTTCTGAGTCAAAACATTGGGTTTTGAAAATCTTAAGGACATGCATGCAGGTGATGCATATTTTGCAGAGGCATATGAGGCAACTGAGAATCTAGTTCTCATAGACAGAAGCCCATGGATAGATTACATGATCCAAAATGAACTGTTGTTCAGAGGCAACCAACTGTGTATTCCAAATTGCTCCATGAGAGAGAATATGCTAAAAGAGAAGCACAACGGAGGATTGGCAGGGCATTTTGGCCACGACAAGACATTTGCAAAGTTGAGTGAAGCATACTTTTGGCTAGGAATGCAGTCGGAAGTCAAGAATTTTCTTGACAGATGTAGATTTTTCCAACATTCAAAGGGCAGGAAGCAGAATGTGGGATTCTATCAATCATTACCCATACCCGAGAGGCCGTGGGATGAAATCAGCATGGATTTTTTACTGGGATTACCAAGGATGCAAAGAGGACATGATTTGATATTTTTGGTGGTTGACAGGTTTTCTAAAATGGCACATTTTATTCCATGCCAGAAGACTAGCAATGCGACTCATATTGCAAATTTGTTTTTCAAGGAGGTTGTTAGACTTCATGGTTTACCCAGAAGCGTAGTATCAGACAGGGATACAAAATTCATTGGAAATTTCTGGAGGACACTCTGGAAGAATATGGGGACTAACTTGATGTTTAGTTCAGCCTATCATCCTCATACGGATGGGAAAACAGAAGTGGTTAATAGAAGTCTGGGATATTTATTAAGAAGCTTGGTGATACTGCACCACAGCAGCTGGGAAAATGTATTGCCACATGCAGAGTTTGCATACAATGACTCAATGAATAGGAGCACAGGCAAAATCCCATTTGAGATTGTATACGGCAGGCAGCCAAGAGGAGTATCTGAAATTAGGGACTCAGAGCAGATAATGACTAAGAGCACAAGCGTTGAAGAATTCGTAGAGGCGATGGAAGAACTTCACAGTAGGGTGAAGCAGCGATTGCTGGAATCAAACCAGGAATATAAGCGCAGAGCAGATCAGCATCAGAGACAACTTCAATTCGAATTTGGTGATCTAGTTCTGGCACATCTGAGGAAGGAAAGGTTCCCGAGAGGAACATACAACAAGCTGAAAATGAAGAAAATTGGGCCATGCAGATTCCTAAAGAAATTGGGAGAAAATGCTTATGAGATTGAGTTGTCGGATGACATCGGAATATCTCTGACATTCAATGTCATAGATTTATATCCATATATGGCTGAGGAAGTAGGAGATGGAGGTGATGAACCGTCAGAAATCCAGTCACAGAAGAAGATGTCGATTGCAGAAAAGACACAGATGGAGCGTATACTTGACAAGAGGGTGAGTAAAAAGACCAGGTGAAAGCAATACTTCGAGTATCTGGTTAAATGGAAGAACCATCCAGTAGAAGATGCCAGCTGGGAAAGCGAAGCAGAAATACAAAATCATGGACAGACCATGCAGGAGCTCATGGACAGGAGCCCATGAAAGTTTTCAAGCCGAGGAGTATGATGCAGGAGCATCTCCAACTCATCAAGTGAGCCAACACATCAAGCGAAGATCAGCTAGATAAACAAACCCAAAGTTTTGAAGTGCTTTGGGATTGTAGCGCAAGTTTTTAATGAAGCCATTTATGAAAGAGCGCCTTTTATATATTGTATCAGACCTCGAGCCATACGCTCTTGTCTGAAGTAGATAGGAGGCATTTAATAGATTTAATGTTGGTAGATAGGACGTTTAAGTCTAGATTTGATAGTTAGAGTCTGAGAGGGAAAACAGATATAGACACCCTTATTGTATCATTGTAACATTATCAAGCATTCAGAAGAGAAAGAGCAAGCAGAGAATATTGTATGAAGAATACCCATGTACAGGCATTTGAATCAATAGAAGGAAGCTTTGATTCAAGAAAATGGTTTGTGTTGTTTTCTCTGTGTATTGTTGATGTGCTCATGAATGTTTGTTTTCTGGTTATGCATTTTCTTTGTATATGTTGTGCATGTGATTTCATGTTTCAACCTGAAATCTGAAGGGAAGAGAATGAGTTTCAATTGTTTCTCTATCTGAGCCAGGAGATTCCTGCAAGGTGTGCAGTTGAATTCATCTGCAAGGAGTGCATTGATGAAGGCTCAGTAGGTTAACTTTCGTTCTCATTCACCCAGAAGTGGAAGTGAGTTGTTGAGGTTGTGCAAGGAGTGCGCAAGATGAAGAAGAAGTCTCAGTTGTTAATTTGAGCAGAATGAGATTGAAGACTGCTGCTGCAGGAGTTGTGCAGAGTTGAAGAAGTCTGAACACTTGAAGTGCTTACAGGGTTGCCGCAAGGAGTGCGTGCAAGTCCCTCTGAAAGAATCAGAGTGGAGAAGCTCAGGAGGTATAGCACCTTCGTGGTATCATTGAAAGAGAGCCCAGGAGGTTTGGGTCGAGGAAGGTTCGAGCAGGAGTTGCAAGCGCAGCCGTCGGAGAAGACAAGTTCTGAGAAAGAACATTTATCCTCACAAGAAATCCTCAAGGAGGAGGAATTTATGGTTAGGATTCATAGAGGAGATCGATGAAGTCCCATCAGTCGTCAGATCTTGGAAAGTTGCACAGAGTTTAAGTCGCAGCGGACAGAGGAGGAGTCCGAGGGGTCATCGGGATATTTGCTTCATCGAGCTTTGGTTGAACAAGAGAATCGAGACCTCATAAGTCCCAAAATCCCAAGAAGGGATCTTAGCCGTAGATCTCGGACGGGACACGTGTCAGCAACCCGGAGCGAATCGGAGTTCGGGATATCGGGGTTTTCGGAGTCATGAAACTCGAGCATATTGAAATCGTGATCCACGATTTCCCGACGTGATCAGAGCTGTTAATCTGAAGGATGCGTGTCCAAGGATCCTGAAGAGTTCGGGATTTGGCATTTCAGGATTTCTGCATGTAAGGGAATCATCGCATTAGAAATCGCGATTTCGCGATACCCGATAGAGGAGAGAGGAAGCGGTGACGTGGAGGAGAGAGTTCACCCGTGCATCGGGGTTTGGCATTTTTGGATTCTCGGTGACGAGAAACTCATGACAAGAGAAGTCATGAAATTCTGAAACGCGACGGTCTCACAGTCAAAGCAGTTAAGTGGAGGATAGGTGTCATCGCAGGTCAGAGATCGGGACTTGGAATGGTCTGCGAAATTGTGCAACAGGAATCACAAATTTTCGAAAAGCGATTTCCCGATTTCCACGGGAGTGTGGGCCACGGATGCCACAGCAGCAGGACATGTGGCATCAGGAATCAAAGGATCAGATATCCTGAGGACGTAAGTTTTACGCTCAGTTTCGCGAAGTCCAAATTTCTGATAGGGAAAAGGACTGTGGTCTAGTGGACCAACGGGTCACATGTGAAAAGAGTTAGCCAGAGGAGCTAAAGGGTGCAGTGGTACCATTGGAGATCAGGATTTGGGGGATTCGTGAGAGCAGTGACTCACGACAACATGAGTACTGATTTCCCGATGGGGTAGTTCCTGATAAGAAGCAGGAAACCGTGGGCGAATAGTCATCGGGTTTCGGGGATTTACAAGACCCGATTCCATGAGTTCAAGACTTGCGATCACGTGAAGTCTGATTTCTCGATAGCACAAGGGAAGATCATAAAGAGCACTCTGTGGGTGTGAAAAACTCCCGATAAGGGGGTTTTGGAGAGCATTCTATCTCTTCGGGCCAGCGAAGGAGAAGGTCCTGGTGGGAGCGGACGTGCCCGGTGGCGCGTTTGCATCACTTTGGGACATTGGCATATTTGGGTTGCTTAGCATTATCAACATGATACTTATTAATATATGAATGAATAATAAGTATTAAAGAATCTAAACTGAAAAGTTGTGGGAGGGAAACCTAATAGTTATTCCTCCTCTTGTCATTTCTATGGTCTATGATAACAATTTGTCTGCCTTATATTTTAATTTTTGCACTCATCTTCGTGGTGTTTTTAATTTTGTACTCTTGGACTTATATTTAGGCACTATAATAAAATTCTGATAGATTTTATAGTTAAAGTTGATATGGCATAGATAAGGGGCAATTGTAACCCACATTTCTAGTGATCACTGACCTAGAAACCTTTCTAGTGATCATTGACCAACCATGAGTGATAGTGAGGAAGGGAAATTATTTATAAAGAGTGTTGATAAAATTCCTTTACAATAAAATAACAACATATTATGTGAGATCCTTATATCTATCCTAGGGAGGGATAAAATAGTACTTCCTCCAACTACCTAGTCAAAAAATACAATAAAAATGAGGTGGTCAAGCCACATGTACAAATATCCGAGTTAAAATGCCCCAAGAGAGAGAGGGACATCTCCATAAATGAGGGAAGAGGTTGAGTGAGATGTGTAATTTCTATCCTCCAAAGGCCTCCAAGTAGGTGGATCCCCAACCAATCTCCACAAACCATTCAATGAAATGGACACATGGGTCTTGAAGGTGAAAGTCCCTACAAACCATGGTTTGAAATGCCCTAAGAGTGGATGGCCCCTCAAAAAAAGCTCAAAGAAGCCATGTCTGAGTTGTTCAAGGTGTAACAACCCTCCTTAAATCATGCCAATCTCCTCCTTAATTCAAGGGAGACCCAAATAGGTCCACACATGGTAAATAGAGTACCTAATGCAACCTCCAAGGTGGATGTCCCATCTATTTTTGTGACACATGCCTCCAAATGTATGAATAAGGTGACTATTCAAGAATTTGGGACATGGCATGGCATGAGAGCTATGATACATGAATAAATAAAACCAAATTGTTTTGACCAATGCCTTAGGAACTATGAATTTCCTCAAGATACATGAAAATGCCTTGGGACTTGTGAACTACCTTGGGAATTGTGAAGATGCCAAAAAATCAGGAGGAATACAATGCCCAAAGATAACTACACATCATAATGTGATCAATCAATATATCATCAAACCCTCTATCTAGTCATATTACATGGAACCAAGTAGGTTCCCCAACTATCCAAGTCTCATAAAAATCACAAGTAGTAGGGAAGAAATTCAGTAGTAGTACCCCTATGGGAAATGAGGGTTAATGACTTGCTCCAACTCGAGGACATGTGCTCTTCTTAGGACTTCATGAGAAACTCATAATATCATCATGTACATGTTATAAATAATCTCATTATTTTTCAAAAACATCACACTTACATCCAAATTTGGATTTTACAAAGAAAAGGACAAACCATCAGTGCCTGTAACAACATGAAATCAAATCTAGTTCTCAAGGGAGCTTATTCATGCTACTCTAATGCTAAAAGGAGATGATTACTTTCCTACCCTACTATATCATGTGAAGGATTAGGGTGGTACGTGAAATTAGAGAGATAATGTAGCCATCTTAGCATCTCATCAATATGATGGTCCTTTCCTCTATGTTTAGTCAACATCCAAAACAAAGAAACATTAAAATCCAAATGCTTGTAGTCTGAAATATCCATTAACATTATTTTAAGCATGAACCTAGGTACCTACAAATCAAGGATAACATTTTGTATATACACAAAAGGACATGGAATACTACGTGATTTATTTATCCACCATTAGAGAGGGCTACTACAATCACTGCCAAACCAAAAATTGTCTTACTTTCTTGTTACTAGTCCTAAAACATTTCCTTTGTTGCCACCTAAGAGTACATAAATTATTGTTTAAATCCATACTGCTATAAATATGGTTTGAGAACTGAAGTAGAGGTATGAATGTTTGAGATGGGAAAGGAATACTTTGCAATTATCTCTTTTCCCTTCGAAAACACAACATTGTCTTCACCAAGCCAATTTAGTATCCTTCCAATAACATTCAAGTCACAATCAACAAGAATTTTAGAGATATTAAAATTAGTGTTTCCAATTATAGTGGAACTGATCTAATCTTCTAAAACATGTAAATGAGTGTCATCCATTTCATTTTCTGCATAGCTTCCAACATTCTTGTACATTACAACTTCACATACTTCTGAAACAATGTCACAAACACTTGTTTGAAAAGAAGGCATGGAATCGTACATAAATGTAACATAAAGACATGATATGTAGCTTCATCTTTGATGAAATGTTTATCCCATAGGCTCCCAATAGACATAAAGTCTTTAAATTTCTCTATTTTGTTTGGAAACAAAGATTTATCCTTGTCAACATGTCTAGTCCCCTAAGGTTTGGAAACAAACCTTGAAACAAGGATGGGAGCACACGATCTACTTGTTATCCATACAAAATCACAACATGGGAAAAATACTCAGGGATTTCCTGAATTGTAGCCAAGAAGGATAGCATTGGTATTACATATTTGTTGGCAGCCCCGTACGATTTCGCTATTTGAACAATAAATTACACTTTTTGTAGTTGCCTTCACCTCATCTTGTAAATATTATAATTTTGAGATGATTACTGGATTATAAATTATGTTCATTAATTCTTTAAAAGTTTGTGTTTTCACTTTTTTTTCATGTTTGATTCATGACTGAAAGCATGAATCAAACATGAAAACTTAGCTTCATATTATGTTTTCTATACAAGGAATTCTTTTGAAAGATCATCATTCTTATATCCAATGTAAATATAACACTTGAATGACTTATCTTTGGAATGTTTTGGGTATTGATATCAGTTTTATATGCTTAGATGGTCTTACATTTGAATTATGAGAGTTTCATTTTGATATATTTGAATTCGTTGCAAAAACTATGGCCATGCTAGTCATCGAAATTAATGCACAAATATTGTACCCTATACTTAATCCATCTTGTTGGCATAGTGAATTAATAAGACTTTCATTATGGGCTATAGGTTTTCATGCTCTGTACGCAAGGTTTTCATTACTAGGAATGGTCAATAATCAATATCAAACCCTCGATGTTCATACTATGATTACACAGAGGCTTCATTTTGTTTGTTTCCATTTTATCCATTCAGATTTGTTTCTTTTTCTCCTACCATTCAAACCCATAACTTTTTTGAGTCACCCTTGTTACAGTCTAGTCATATTTGTAATGGCTCCTGTCATTCGATTGGAGTCGAATGGCTTTGAGGAACTTCTCTATCATGATTATGAAATCGAATATTTAAAAGCACAAGGTTGGGATGCCTTCATCAAAAGGTTTGAATGTTATAACCTACATGTGGCTAAGAAATTTGCATAGACTTTCGATGGGTGTAGGGAGAAAATTGGAGATATCCAATTAGAGGCAACTGAGGAGTTTGTGAGTGAAGCCATAGGGATTCCATCCACCAGTGAGAAAGGGTTAAAAAACTCAAAGATTGAAGAGGTTCCATGGAGCCTTTTCATGACCTCCAGGAAAATCAAATGTTGCGAAAAAGGTGTCCCTATTTCTTTGGTTAAATCTAGGTGGCACGGTCTTCTGTTGATCCTCAAACAGTTTGTGACCTGTAAGGGTCATTATGGTTTAGTTTTCCTCTATCATATATGACTGCTTATGCATTTTATAGGTTTTCAATTAAATATGCCCTTCTATATGTTGAGAAGCTTGTACAAAATGTCTAAAAGGTATAAGAGACAGAGCCTCAACTCTAGTCTTTTTCACCACGGCTTGATTAAAATGTTGTTGATTCACCATTTGACAATCGTGGGCAATTTCTGGGATGGATTTTTAACAAGAAATGGTTTTGCTACAACCATTCCTATAGAAACCCTTATTTCGGGTGAACCACTGATAGGAAAACAATTTGACATTCCAAATAACAAGCCAGACTCTCTAAATAGAAACCCTCAAGACAGGAAATGCTCAGTCAGTATTCACATGAGAAACATGTTGTTGGGTTTTAGTTGAGTGAACCCCCTATGCATGAACTACATGTTGGCCATAACACCACTGTGAAACCTAATATCAAAAAATCATGCAAACAAAAAAAACAAAAACACATGGCTCTAGGGTTTCAGAATAAAAGAGATGGTCATCTTATTTCGAGAAAATTGAGGAATCAAAATGGACCTCATTTGAGCTCGATTGGCCCGATCGAGGTCAATGAGATCTTGGATCCTGAAATTGAAGATTCCCTAGCTTCAAAAGTGATCTGAAAATAGAAGGATGACTTGTTATGCTATGCAAGCACCCGCTACTTCATTAAAATAAAATTTACAGGACCTTGCTTCATGTGTATAAATATGCAAGATAAAATTATGTGTTAAGTTCATGCATCTTCTTGTAAATGTTTATGTGTGAGGAATTGTTCTTTTAGATGGTTAAATATGTACTTTAAACAAATACACAGAAACACAACTTGCATCAAATAAACCATCAAACTCACAACAAGAACAAGCTGATAAAGGAGTTAACCCCCCTACGGGCTACATCTCCTTGAGCCTCCATCAATGGACTTGGCTCTCTGGGATTAATTTGTCAAAAGTTATTTTACAAGATTTTTCTCAACTCCAATGGAAAAACCGACTGTACCATTGAGATCAAAACACATAAAAACCCCTAAAATGACTAATAGAACTCTGAAAACGGATCATGGCTCATCCAGGCATGACCTCTTCTACATGTGGCCATAAGCTTCCCTGAGCTTCTCTTTGGAAAAAACACATGTAAAAGTCCTCAAAAGCCTCTGAAACCTGTCCCAATGTGTTCAGAGCATATTAATTAGCCAAAAATGATTATTCAATCACATAAAACAAACATAAGCTCACCAAACCATGTCCTCGATCAATGAGGGCTTAAAGCTCCCTAGAGCTTCCTGAAACTTCAATGGTGAAAAACCTCCAGAAGAAGTCTTCAAATGGCCTTAATAATAGCACCAATGGATCCAAGAATTCCAAAAACCCCTAGTTGGGCTTTTACAACACCTCAATCGGCCAAAAGATGAAGAAGTTAGGCCTCCTCCATTTTCCTCCTTCAACCATGCTGAAACTGGTTCGCCAAAATGCACCCTTGTTGAATGAACCCAGCACACACTCCATTTAAGGCATAAAAACCCAGCATTGGGCGCAACCACGCCAATGGTGCAAACCGTAGGACGGTTAGGGCACCTCCAACCCCCAACAGCCTAACACCTGGGCATATGGTGGGTCATATGACCTCGCGCATAAACAAAAGGGGCTAAACACCGTTGAACACCAAAACCCGTGCGCCAAAGGTTAAGGTCACATGGCATAACACAAAGGAACCATGAGCTACAAGTTTTTAAAAACCCCACGCGCGCGCTCCATTTATAAACCAACGGTCATATATATGAATACATGCGACCGGGGGCTGGGGCTAAGCCCCACCCCGGTCGCGCCCATATCATAATTTAATGTAATTTAAATACAATGAAACCTGTACTATTAACGAGCAAACCATTATCAAATACCAGGGTGCCACGTGGCAGCCCATGATTGGGCCACGTGGCACCCAATCATTTGACCAAACAATGCCACGTGTCAAGATACCATTCGACCTCAACTGCCAACCAAAATCTGCCACATCATCATACGGATGTACGGTCAAGCCAGGTCACCTCTTCCAAGTCAGCGTATAGTCATTCCACGTCAGCATCCGTACAGACTGTACGGACTGCACAGTCGACACTTTTTTTCCCTGTTTGGCGATTCGAACAGATCGCTATATCTCTCGCTCCCGACGTCCGTTTGAGACAAAATGAGTTGCGTTGGATTCGTGATGATGAGGGCTATGCTCTTGTTCATTTTGAAGAAATTCCAAGAACGTTTATTTTTTGGCTAAAATTTGACTCCTGGTCCAGATTTTGATCACACCTTCCCACTAAAAGGCTTTTGGACCCAAAAAATCTTATGATTATCTATCTGCTTTCAAGTTATATCAACTGATTCTACTTTAAAAGTATTTTCGACAATCACCCGAATACCTTGACATGCCCTACACTGCAACTAGCTATGTCCCTCAACCACTGCTCTTTGGC
Organism: Picea engelmannii; assembly: GCA_009831015.1. Classification (NCBI taxonomy): domain Eukaryota; kingdom Viridiplantae; phylum Streptophyta; class Pinopsida; order Pinales; family Pinaceae; genus Picea; species Picea engelmannii. The sequence goes on from ML788257.1 coordinate 539,821, forward strand.
TGATGCTGACCCACTGCTCTCTCCGTGCTTGGAAGACTGCCAACCTTCCCACTAAGAATCAAGTCCCTCTTTCAAACTCTTTGGCGTCAACATAATCAGCTCTCCAATGGCTGCAAAAACTTTCCTGCGACATCTTGTCACAAGCCAAAAAAACCATCAATCTTGAAAACAAATTATACAAGACTGAAAAATGATGCCAACAAACTCTTTTTCTCTTCAAACAAACTGTCGCATCTTGTACTTCATCAAAGCACATGGAATTTTCTTGCATCATGGTGTACTAAAAATCAACTTACAAGTCAACAAACACCATCGACTAAACACAAGTCAAAAAACACGATCGACACAACATAGTTGTCAGACAATCATCAACACCAGTCGAGACTCATTTGAAACATATCGACCTTCCCAAATTGACAAGTCGACAAACATGATACATAATCATGTAACAATCATGAATCAGTCATGATGAACCATCACTAGGTTCACTGCTTATACGTACATAAAAACAAATGCATGTGCATGACTCTTCAACTCTCCTTCCAGTACAATCATAAGTACATAACCCAAAACATGTGGGTACATAAGAGCTGAACATGAAAAAGATACATGGCTGTAACAAGTGAACATCATATCCATCTTTTTACATCCTCCTGGCGAAGTTATGCAACAACAAAAATGCCTTCAAAATGAATTGCATTCACATGCAACTTGCATCATACAAGTTGTGATAAACTGTTGCAACTTATCATGCTTCCCATAAATGCACACATAACGCTGAAAAGTGCATTTACAATAGAAAAATGCAAGCCTTACTTGCTCAAGAAATCCAACCATTTCTTACCAAGCCAACTCAATGGTGACTTTTTCTGCTGGAAATCGTCCTCTTGTGAATCATCTTGACTCACATCGATGATGGAATCTCCTCTTCCATTCTTGCCAAACTCTTTATCCATCTACTTCTGGTGATGTGGATGAGTGGTTGGATGCAATGTCCAACATTGGTCAATGAGATGACCACATTTCTGACAATGAGTGCAAATCTTTTGCATCCTCTTTTCTCATTGTCTTTTCTTATAAAGTTTCTTGAAAGTGGCCAATCTTTTCCAACATTTTGAAACATGATGGTTATATAAACCACAATATGTACATGGATTCTTTCTTCCATTTTTACATACAAATTTATCATGCTTAACATAATCAAAAGCAACTGAAT